>APFE031633527.1:170100-205616 GCA_000404065.3 Pinus taeda
CAATCTGGTTAGATAATAGAAATGGCGCACAACAATGCTTCCACATACTCATCCTTTCTTGAGAGTGCATCTGCCACACATTTTTCTTCCCTTTTTTGTAGATGATTTCAAAGTCATAACCCAACATCTTTGTGACCCACTTTTGTTGCTCTTCAGAGGATAATCTTTGTTCTAAAAAGTATTTAAGGCCATCATGATCCGTTTTTACCTTGAAGTGTCTTCCCATTAGGTAGGGTCGCCATTTCTTAAGTGCATGGAGTATTGCCAACATTTCCTTCTTATAAATAGCTTTGTGTAAAAAACTTTCCCTTGATTGGACGACTTTCAAAAGCAATGGGTCTTTCATCTTGCATTAGAACAACACCAATTCCATTTCCTGAAGCATCACATTCCACAATAAAGGTTTTTTGTGAAGTCCGGTGTAGCTAAGACCGGTGCTTCACATTGCCTCTTTAAGATGTTTGAAGGCCTTTGTTGCTTCTGGAGTCCATGAATATGCATCTTTCTTCAATAGTGTTGTTAGAGGTGCTGCTATTCTCCCATAATTCTTAACAAACTTGTGATAATACCCTGTCAACCCAAGAAATCCTAGCAGATATTTTATGGATGTGGGGATTCTCCATTTCTTAATGGCTTTAATTTTGCTAGGATCTACCTTAACTCCTTCATGAGATACAATATGACCCAGATATTCCACCTCTTGGACTCCAAAGAAACATTTGGATCTTTTTGCATATAATTGTTTCTCCTCCAATAGTTGTAGCAACCTGTAAACATGTTCAACATGATCCTTCCAAGACTTGCTGTAGATTAGTATATCATCAAAAAATACTAACACAAATTTTCTAAGGAATGGTTTGAAAATTGAATTCATCAAACCTTGAATGTTGAAGGTGCATTGGTAAGGCCAAAAGGCATGACCAAAAATTCATAATGACCCTCATGAGTTCTAAATGCTATTTTCGGAATGTCTTTTCATTCGGATTTGATGATATCCTGAACGAAGATCCAACTTGGTGAAGTAAATTGATCCATGCAATTAATCCAGTAATTCATCAATGATAGGAATGGGAAACTTATCTTTAATAGTGAGCTTGTTGAGCTCCCTATAATCCGGACACATGCGCCATGATCCATCCTTCTTGTGCACCAATACTATTGGAGCAGAGAAAGAACTTTGGCTCGGTTGAATTATACCAGCCTCTAGCATTTCTGCAACCATACGTTCAATTTCATTCTTTTGGACATAGGGATATATGTACGGCCTAATGTTTGGAGGAACACTTCACGGAATCAGATGAATAGCATGATCATGATCACGTATAGGTGGGAGACCTTTGGGAGTCTCAAATAACTTGGAATGATTGTCCAAGACTATTTGGAGATCTGGAGAAATAGATGATTCCAATGTGGAAACATCTAGCCAACATAATTGTGCAATTACACCTTTTCGTTCCTTTTTTAGAAGCTTTGTCATACCATTAGAGCTGATTATCTTTCTCGGTTTCCCTGCAATAACCCCTTAATACAACTTCCTTTCCTTCCATATAAAATTTCATGAAAAGTTCTTGAAAATTAAAAGCTATTGTACCCAAGGATTGTAGCCATTGGGCTCCTAATACAACATCAACACCTCCCATTGGAATGGAAATCATTGGGCTAGTCAATACATATTCTCCCATGGATAGCTTGATATTATGGCACTTTCCAGAGCAATTTATTGTTCCTCCATTTGCAACCATCACTTGACACTCTGTTGCTGGATATAAGAAGCAATTCAATTCTTTTGCTATCTTACAATGAATAAAATTGTGGGTACTTCCTAAATCAATTAACACTATTACCTTTTTCTTCTTGATTTGTCCTTCTATCTTGATGGTTTGAGGAGTGGTAATTCCTGCCAATGCATTACAAGATATGGTCAGATTCATTTATTATTCATCTAGAGTTTGTTCCTGGAGTATATCCTCTTCTTTTGACCTTTCTTGCTCCTTTTCTTATTCCTCTTCACAATCTATGTAGAATAATTTCTTCTCAGCACACTTATGACCTTTAGTGTATTTGCTATCACGACTGTAACAAAGCCCTTTTGCTCTTTTTTCTTCCAATTGTTGTGGTGTTAACCTTATAGGTTGTGGAAGACTAGGGACAACACTTCCATCTTTATAGTTGTGAGTGGTATGCTTCTTGGTTGCCATAATTTTGCTTTCCATTTTTCTTGCTAACCTGAATGCCTTCACTAATGAATCAGGTTCCCAAAGGCGAACATCATGTTGGATATTATCCTTTAAAGACCCTATGAACACATCAATCCTATGCTCCTCTGGAATATCTTTTACCCTTATGTTCAATTTTTGGAACTCCTCAATGTGCTCCATTATTGAACCCTTTGTTTGAGACTTATCAATTGGCTAAAAAAAGTGTTGCTTTTTGTATCCTCATAATGTGCTATCAATTCTATCGAATTGCCCCAAGCAATAATTGTTTACGAGAAGAAAATCATTGATACCATACAAACTGATTTGGTTCCAAATATAAAGTTGCAATACGTACTTTTTGTGTGTTTTTGCACATTATTGAGATCGAAAAATTGCTCCATCTGTAATATCCATGTTGCGGGATCCTTGCCATCAAACTTCCTCATATTGATTTTTGGAATATGGTGCATCTTTGATCCAACATTAGAGTCTATGAAATCATGATTAACATTTCCTTTGTTTGCATCATGAGTTTCCTTTACTCCCCTTTCACCCTTAGTAAGTATTTCTTGTAGAAAATTTGTCAAATCTGCCTTCAAATCTATCTTCAAATCGTCAATCTTGGCTTCCACGCCCTTTATCTTAGATTCCACGCCATTTATCTTAGCTTCTGTTAACTTTTGTGAGAGTGAAATTTGTTGCACTTGGTCTTTGATATATCATTTAGCATTTCTTCCTCTTCTTCATGAGTCATGCTAGAGCTTTCAGGTTCCTTACTAGGTGTTTGCATTTTCTTTCCTCGGGGCATCAGTTACCGATACTAATGCTCTACTATGCCCTTTGAATTCCTTCAAAAGAATTTTTCAAACCAAGCTTAAGCCAAAATTTAAAAAAATCTACACACCTTTTTTCATTGTAGGAGCTCAATATTGCCTCTGATGTACCTATGTAATTTCAGATCATCCAGTTCTGAAATTGCGACCTGTGGTAGCCCTATGTGTCCTCTTTCCAATGCCACCAGTCTGACCCCAATTGGATTCTCCAATGAAGAGTTATGTGAAATCTTCCACAGTCACCTGATTATAGACTAATTCAGTAGAGCGAACTTGTACGACATGCCACGTGTCCCTGTTTCAATATTTTGCTCTGAAAAATATATATAAGAAACTACATTCCGTCCTCTTTCTATACCTTCTTACAAAATTTCAATCCAATGCTCAGAGAGAAAGTTATGATGATTTTCCCCAGGTCACCTGTTTGGAATGTAATTCAGGAGTCTGCAAAAAGACCAACTTCCTTAGATCATATCTCCGCAAATATAACACGAAGAGCTCTGAAATTTGGACCCAAAGTTCAGTACGATTTCATCTCAAATGGGTTTTTGTTTTCACTTTTTAAACGTCGCCGAAAAAAAGTTATAGTGAAAATGCCACGATGACCTATTTGGAGCAGCGAAACCTTAGAATCCAAAGCTCTGATACCAAATGTTATGAAACCAGCTCAAGAAAAAGATAGAAAAGATAGATCAACGCCTTAAAATTCAGCCTCTTTGAGGGGGAAACCTCCTTACATTACATAAATGAAAAATTCTTGGATGATTCAAATGACAAAACCTCTTTTCTATATATAGGAGTCTAAGGAGTCACAATATAACACAGCCGACCTAACAATAATAATATAAAGCCACAAAAATAACAATAGAGGGATTCTATGGGGCATAGTAATAATAGAGGGATTCTATGGGACAATAGGGGCACAAAAATATTAATAAGGGGTAAAACTACAATAGTAATGGGGTAATCACTAGTATTATAGGGACCCAACATAGAAATAGAAAATTTGATTTTTAATGGTTATGGGACGCACGTATGGAAGTCTGTTCCTGGGCTATGCATGGAACACTTGTTTTCCATGAAGCTTGTTTTCTCCATTACATGAGACATGGTGTTCCCCAAACCTTCCCATTGCAATCTCCCTTTCATTCCTCTGTTTTGGTGGCATAACCTAGTGTTTCAATTCAGATTTCGTTTTTCTCTGTATCTTTTACCGCGCCTATAGGATTTCCTACCAAACGATCTTCCTTTCGGTATCTAATTAGTTCTTAGGAAAATTCTTGTCTAGTTTTTTCTCAGACTCAGTTAGATTAACATCTTTGCATGGTTCTCATCTGTCTTTCCCCCTTTATTCAGGACTATCAGAGGTCTTGCGTTTGAAGCACGTTTAGGACGACGGTTTCTCGGGTCGGCTCGATTTTTTCGTGGTGCTTCATGGGGTTTAGGTAAGTAATGATAGACCCACTTCACAGTGAATTCTGTTATAGTTTTAGATTGAAATAAAACAAAGAAAAGAAGAAAGGAGAACCTGTTTTGTTGATGTTTATGCTTACCATTATTTTTTGTATATGAGGGGAAGCAAAGGGTTTTGTAGATGTCTCTGATATGTTTTAAGAGTTCCTTAGAGGATATGAAAGCTATATTTGTCAAGCAAGCATCGTTTTTGAATTCCTTTTGTAATTCTTCCTTCAAAATATTAGAAATCTATGTAATATCTAGGTCATGTGTAGATTTCAGTTTTAGAATTGGAAATTGGTGGTGTAAATGCAAGGGTTGTTACTATTGCTGCATAAGTTTACAAAGATTTTCATGACATCTTTATGGGGCTTTCTATCATCAAGCTCGTTAATCATCCTTAGAATCTTAGCCTCTAAGGGCCGACCTACTGCTTTTCCCTACTATTTGGTTTTTCTGGGACCGGAAAATTCTCTATTTCTCTGGTACCTAGTGAACTGTGTCGTAGACTTTACTATCTGGTTTTTCTGCGATCTGAAAATTTCAAATTGTTTGTTTCTATGCTACTTGGTGAACTATGACATTGACTTTAGAGGGATATGTCTTAGTAATGTCAAAATGTAGTCATCGTTTTACTCATCCCAGTTTGTAGCATATCTTTTTCTGACGCTATGTCATTTTCACATTAAAATTCTGTCAGTCATAGTCCACTTTGGCGTAGATTTTTTCTGGATAGGTGTGTATTTAATTCTCCAGTGCTAAGATTTGTCAGTCCTCAAGTCATGGGAATTATCTCGCATAACTTGGCCAAATCATCCCTTATCTAGACGTACTTAGATCTATCAGTTTTCATTTAAAGCCGTTAGCCCTTGGTAATCAACACCCGAATATTGATCTCAGCACAGGTCAGCATGGTTGACGTCTCTTCCTTTGTCCTTTCCGATCTCATGGAAATCTCCTTGGATGTGTCTGCCTTGTCCGCCATGGTGCGGGCCACCATCCAGGCGGAAGTGATCCACGGCAGATCCAATTCCCCAAGTGACTTGCAATCCATACTAACGGAGTTATTAATCCCTCCTACTCAGCTAGCTTGTGTGGGGGAAGGTGGTAGCTAGGATTTAATGTGACGTGAGTGGGAAGGTAGTAGCCAAGATTTTGTGCGACATAAGTTAAAAGGTGGCGAACATGAATCCATGAGATGTAAACATAACCAACGTCCCACAAAAACTATCCTGCCACCTTCTTCTATTAACCTGGACAATGTTTTTCTCTCGGACCGCATAGCTAGTTTATAAAATCAAGCGCTTGTTGGTTGCTGGTTTTTTCCAAAAATGGATGAGGATCAGATGAGAAAGTGGCTTGGCACTAAGTGGAATTCTTTAGTGGGATACATTCCAATGATTGTCAAACTAATGAAGGATTGGTATAGCTTTCATTTTTTAAGTGTTGAAGACTTGGGAATTATTTGAACTCTTCCATGGGTTCACGGAAAAAGTTTTCTTGCTTTTCATAAATGGTATATAGGATATAACCCTCTGCAGAATACTCCATCAAACATTCTAATTTGGGTGAAGTTGCCTGGACTTCCATTGAATTATGGATGAAGGAAACGCTGATTGACATAGGAAATGTTATAGGTAAATTTGTTTATGTGGACCCGAAGTGTCTCGGGGCAAAGGACAAAAGAGTAGAATTTAATTGAAAAAGTATATAGAGGAGGATTTCATAATCATATTGAACTATTCTGGGGAGATTTAAATATTAAACAGAGACTTGTCTTCTGGGGGGTCCCTTTCAGATGCTCGACTTGCCACAGAATAGGACACTTAAAAAGAAATTGTTCTTGTCGTCCTGGTAATAGACCATATGGGAGAATCTTCCAAGAGAAATTCCCCACTAAATCCTCGAAAAAAGAGCTGGACAGGCCTTCACCAACAGGTATGTCATTTTTATCTTCTCCGCTTAGTTCATCTCCCAAATTGTCTAGAAGCCTATGCATGAAGACTGGTTCTTATGTTCATTTGCCCCGGAAATCTATATCTGCTCTTGAGAATTGTGTAGTGAATCATTTCTCTCTTAGGAATCAATCTATGAAGAATGATTTCTCATCAGAAAAATCCCGAAGGTCAGCCACTCCATCTGGAAGGGTGGATCACGATCCTTATAACCATTATTCCCCGGAACCTCTAACTGATAAAGAAATTCTCTCCCCTGTACCTATTACTCCTCCTTTTTATGATATTCTATCTACTTCTCACGTCACCTACATCCCATCATCTTCTCCATCCCCCGTTAAAATTTTACCTACAACAAAAGGAAAAGAGCCTTGCATAACTGTCACCTGTCTTATCCCCCATAAACTCTGTGGGAAGAGATCTTGATTTTCTTTTGAGGAAAAAATCCCTTGAATTACATCCTCTCACGATACACAAACCTGATAAGCCATCTTCTCTGCTTATTAGTCCTAATTCAACAAAGAACATTATCGTAACGAGAAGGAAAAATAGGGGCAGTAGGGATTTCAAGGGCAGGAAGGAAATGTTTGGCATTGAGATTTATGACCTATCTCTCATTAATATCCCTATTATTGATCTGTCTATACATGGGCCTCTTAGAGCAAGCTAGCTCGAGAATTGGCCATCATCACTCTCATCCTCTCTATGAACATAAGAGGTCTAGGGGCAGACCATAAATTCTTGGCCCTAAAGAATCTATTTTGTTCATCGTAGTCCAAATTTATCCTCATTCAGAAGACTATGCATGGTATTCCTGAATCCATAATATATTTTAGAAGGATATTTCCTTTTTGGCACATTGTGGCTACAGAGGCAAATGGTCAATCGGGGGGTTTAGTAGTTCTATGGGACCCTAGCTGGATTAGGGCACGAGCATTCAGATGTTTTGTCGGCATCCTTCTTCTTGCAAGCTTTCAGGGTTATGTTGGATCTTTTCATATTTTGAATATTTATGCCCCTTATAAGGATTGGTTCAGTTTCTGAAACAGACTCTTGGCATCAAAGTTATTGGACATTGAATCCTTGAATATAGTTGGTGATCTGAATTGCACTTTGAATTCAGACGAAGTTTGGGGCAGAGGTAGAAAAGACGATCCTTTGGTAGGCCCCATAAAAGATGCGATGCTTCATCATAATTTTGTTGATATTTGTCCCTCCCAGATTGAACCAACTTGGACAATGGTAGAATTGAAGATGCATATATTGCAAAAAGATTAGATCGGTTTATAATCCATGATAGTTTATTAGATAGACTGGGCTTACCAGTATCAAATATTGAAAAATGTTTCATCTTTGACCACAGACCAATCTCTCTTCAATGGAGGAATAAGGGTTTTAGGAAAGGCTATCCTTTTAAATTTAACAAAATTTGGCTGGAGGATTTTGAATTTAATGAACTTATTCAAAAATCCTCGATAAGTTTTCCTTCTCAGGTGCAAATTTCTCACTCTAAGTCCTTCATAGATAAGCTTAAATCTCTCAAGAATAGTGTAAAAGATTGGCAATACAGGAAAAGACTCTTGAATAGGAAAGCCCTTGATGTCATTGAAAAGGAGTTGGAAAGGATGGCTGGAAGTTTGACAGAAAACTCCATATCATTAGAATTACGTTGTCGTATAAAGGAGCTGGAAAAGAAAAAACATAGCCTTCTAGATATTGAAGAAGCTTCTTGGAGACTGAAAAATCGTGCAATTTGGCTGAAAGAGGGTGATAGAAACACCAATTTTTTCATAGATTTGCAAACTCCAGGAGAGAAAGAAATACTATTTGGGGGATAAATGATGAGGAGGGTAATTTTCTTCACACACAGGAGGACAACACAAAAGAGGCAATAAAATATTTTGAAAAATCATACAAAAGATCTTAGGACTATGGGATTGAGGATATCCTTTGGGGAATTGATTTATACCCACAAATGTTTGATGAGGAACAAAATGATTGCCTCTTCAAACCTATCTCTGAGGAGGAACTCCTGATGGTAATGAAGTCTTTTAAAAAAGACAAGAGTCTGAGCCCTGATGGATGGATGATTGATTTTTTCATTCATTTCTTTGACCTAATAAAAAATGAATTAATGGGGATGGTAGAGGAGTCAAGAATCTCAGGGAAAATTCATCCACTCATCTCATCTACTTACATTGCTCTCATTCCAAAAAAACAGAAGCATCCTCTTTCCTGGATTTTAGATCTATTTCCCTCTATAATATCTCTTATAAAATTATATCAAAAATTATAGCGGGCAGAATTCGGGGTACTTTATCCAGGTTCTTCTCATAGAATCAACACGGGTTTCTCCAGGAAGGAATATCCTGGACGCAACAGCAAACACTTAGGAAAGCCTATTCTCTATGCATACAAAAAAAAGTGAAGCGACCATAGTGAAGATTGACCTTAAGAAGGCTTATGACTACCTTGACTGGGGATTTATAAGATGTCTTCTTATAAAAATTGGCTTAAATTCTCAGTGTGCAAATTGGATAATGGCCTACATTGAAAAAGTTAATTATGCAATCATCATAAATGGTATGCCTCCCACCTTTTTCTCGGCTGCTAGAGGTTTGAGACAGGGGTGTTCGTATCCCCTCTCTTGTTTATTTTAGCTATGGACTCCTTAAGCCTTCATATCAATAGAGCGGCCGTGGAAAATAGATGTTGGCCTTTGAAGATCAGCAGGGATAATTTCATCTCTCCCAACTTATTTGTGGACGATATCTTGATCTTTGGGATGCTTTGTCGACTTACTTGGAAATGTTTACATGATATTTTGGATAAATTCCAAAGAGCTACAGGTCTTCTCATAAATGATTCAAAATCCTGCTTTTATCATGGGGAAGTTAATATGGAATTTATAGAGCATTTGGTTCAATTATTTGGGATTGAACCGAGGCCCATAAAGGATGGTATGAAATACCTGGGGTTTCATCTAAAACCAAAGGGATATAATAAATCTGACTAGCTATCGATTTTGGATTGATATTTCAAAAGGATATCTGGATGGGAATATTAGTGTCTCTCAATGGCAGGTAGAGCGGTATTAGCTCAATCAGTATTGGCCCAATTAGCAGTGTATTGGGCTCATCTTTATTACATTCCAATGAGTATCATACATCTACTGAATAAAATGACTGCAAATTTAATTGGGGAGGTAATAAGGAGAAAAGAAAATATCATATATCAAAATTATTTGACCTCACCCTTCCAAAGAAGCAAGGCGGATGGGGAATTATGGATCTCCGGACATTTGGAAAGGCATTGCTATGTAAGTCTCTATGGAGGGTTGTTTTTGGGAATATCTCATGGAGCATAACTATCAAGAAGAAATATTTGGCTAATAGAGATATCTCATATTGGTACAAGAAGGGGAAGATAGGGACTTCATAGGGCTCAGCCATATGGATGAGCTTCCGTAAAATTGAACCTATCTTCCTCAAAAACCTTGTATGGAGTCTTCCAACAGGTAAAAAAGTTTTTATTGGTCTTGATCCTATTTTGGGAAGGGGGGATGACATTAATATATCTCATCAGCTAATGGAGTTCTTTCATAGAAAAGGGTATTTTACCTGGAATTAGGTCATTGTTGACTGGCAGGGATCTTTCTGCATCTGGAAAAGTGCTTTGTCTATGGGTTTGATATGATCCTTAGCAAAACAATGGACTCATATTCAGTGGTTTTTAAGGAACAAAAGCTTTTGTCGGAAGATGATGATATCCTTATCTGGAAGGGGATCAACGGAAAGGACACAGTTAGTGTTAAAGGTATCTACTCAAATTTTATTAGTATTAACATTTCTCAATCACATAACACCTTTCCTTTATCAATATGGAAAACTGGTTGTCCTCGTAAAATTATCATATTCTCATGGTTAGTTTTTCATAAAAAAAAATATGACGTGGGAAAACTTGCAAAAGAGAAACTGGTTAGGACCTAGAATATGTTTAATTTGCAAAACAATGGAAGAAAATAACCTTCACATGTTTCTATAATGTTCTATCACCCAGCAGCTTTGGAGAAACCTTGCTTCTTATTTTGGGTTTAATTATGTTCTACAATCTTCACTAAGAGAAGCACTTGATTGGTGGAGTATCCAAAAAGAATCATGGAGATCAATTCCTCAACTAGTTCTCTGGTCTATATGGAAATGGAGGAATAACATTTTGTTTCAAAACATAAAGGAAATTTTTGGGTTAGTTTTTGAGAAAAATATCTCTCTTTATAACTCTATTCCTTATAAGTCTTCTCTGAACAAAAAGGAAAAATCAAAAGAGCAAATGACAGATCACATGGTTTTCCCAAGAGCTTATTTTGATGGGGCAACGCAAAATGGTATATGTGCTTGTGGGGTCCTCATTGTCATGGATGATGACCAGTAGTTTGAAATCTATTGGAATGGGGGAAAAGGAATTAATAACAAAGCAGAGGCAATGGCGCGACGAAGACTTCTTTTTTTCAGCATATTCCTAAATATACAGTCCCTACAGATCTTCGGTGACTCCAAAATCATAATAAATCATGTCACATCAAAGAGTCATATTAAAAAACAACATCTTTCTGGTTGGATGAACAAAATTGACACTCTCTAGGGGAGGAGGAATGATTATTCTATTCAGTATGTCAACAGAGCTCAAAATACTTAAGCTGATGTCTTATCAAAGAGAGGTCTCCTATTAGAAATGGGCAAATGGAAAATGGATATAAAAATAGAAGCTAAAACTTATTCGATTCAGGATTTTTCTCTACTTGGCACATAACCTTACTTTTTTCATTTCAAAATTCCCAGGTATGTTTTCAGGCTACTGCTTTATCTTGCACTTTTTTGCACATTTTGTATATCTTACTCTCAGCTGGCAGAGAATGGCCCTAAAATGGGTTTTGACTTATCCAGATTATCCATCTAGTTAAGGATTGTCTTCCCCTCTTGTTTTATTGTTGTTTGGCAGCTCATAACTTCTTTTTCTTCACTAGTACAGGTGGAATATTTGGCTTTCAGACACATTTGCATTACTTTAGTTTCCTCAACAGTTTTGTACAGGTTAGGGAATATCTCTAATTTTAGACTATTCAAATGTATTTGGACTTTATATGATTATCTAACATAATACAATCAAGCTTTTTCGTACTGAAAAAATAAAATAAATAAATAAAATAAAATAATAATAAAAAAAAAAATAAAATAAATAATAAAATAAAATAATAAAATAAATAAATAATAAATAATAAAATAAAAAATAAAAATAAAAATAAAATTAGTTAAACCCTCTATTAACATAAATATATTAAATAATATATAATAATGTTAAATATATGAGAAGTATAAGTTAATAATAATTATAAGTAAATACATAAGTTGTTAAAGTATCTTAAAATTAAAAAATTACTTGGTTGGGCATTATTTGATAGTTGCTCTAATTGAAGGTTAGACCATTCACCTCAATGGATGAAATTTTACAATTAAGAAAAATAGTGTTTTATCATTTCATGAAGTTAGGTTACTGATCTCTTATCCCTTTTATAATTAAAAAAAGGTTTTACCAAAGTAAAAATGTTTTTTAGTTAATATAATTTTAATGTAAAAAAGAAATATGTTTTTATTGGATTTTTTTTGTATTTTATTGAACATAGGTTTGAGAAAATATATTTTAATGATGTTTTTCATGATGGGTTAATGACAATACAAATATGGAAAAACAACAATTTATTAATTTGGAAGGATGATTTTAAATATTTTCTTTACAAATTTAAATATGGTGTAAAAGGATGAAATATAGAAAATTTAATTAGTTTTGCAAATATATAATTTTATTTATATAATTCGTACATGACTATGTGAAATTTTAGTTTTTTTAAAGAGTGCTATGCTATTTTTTATGCAAAATATAATGCATATATTTCCATTAGTACAAGCATTGAGTACCTAAACAATGGATTTTTCTTCAAAAAAATTGTAGAATTGTAGAGAACACATTGATAATTCTTGTGCAAGCATATATATATATATAAAGTCATTATATTCTTATATTCTTGAAATTACAAGGCTTTGTGTTATTGTGGGATACAAATCTTAACATTATCAAACAATTTTTATTTTTATTTTCAGATTGCCTCTACTAGTGTAGTGCATATCTTATTTTGAAATGGTTAAAACCATAAAAAAATATAACAAGAATAAGGAGGTAAAGAGGTATGTATTTTAAGATTAATATTTTTTTAATTATATATTTGAAATATACAAAGTTGACTTTATATGTATCTATAGTTTCATTGATAATAGATTTATGTAGCTTTATTAAAAATAGACATATTGAGAGGTATTTAGAAAAATGGAGGATTTAATGTATATGGAGACGAAACTACCATGTTTGTTGCTCTAAACCTAAATCTAAGGCAACAAAATTAGCAAACATGTATTATGGAATTGTCACTACCACAAAAAAATTTGAAATGAAAAGAATGTGCATGCTCAAAACCATCTAGTAGCACACTACTTAGGACCTTTCTGGATATATATATATTATAATATATATAAATATAGATATATTATATATAAAGTATAAATATATAAAAACAATTTTAAATTTAACTTTAAATAGTAAGGATACAGTCTTAATATTATCAAAAACTTATTTTATGTAAAAATTATAGATTCAGATATCTATAATCTAGAGATTAAATACATAATGAAATAGATTAAAACAATAAATATATATAAATATATAATATATAACAAGAATAAAGAGGTACAAGGTATGTATTTTAAGATCAATATTTTTTAATTATATATTTGAAATCTACAAAGTTGACTTTATATGTATCTATAGTTTCATTGATAATGGATTTATGTAACCTTATACAAAAATAACATCAAAAATAGACATATTGAGAGGTATTTAGAAAAATGGAGGTTTTAATGTATTTGCAGACGAAACTACCATATTTGTTGCTCTAAACCTAAATCTAAGGCAACAAAATTAGCAAACATAATTATGGAATTGTCATTGCCACCAAAAAAAAAAAAAAAAAAAAAATTGAAATGAAAAGAATGTGCATGCTCAAAACCATCTAGTAGCACACCACTTAGGACCTATCTAGGGTATCATTTGTCTCTAGATGGTGATAATTAGCATTTTGAATTTTTGAATATTAAGTATGACCTCTAGACATTGGATATAGTTAGGGGAACAAACTTAAGAGTTAGGCCCTTGACGAAACTTATAACCATTTGGGGCCATCATTAACTTCTTGAACCACCACAAACAACTTTTGGAGAGCATCCTTTGCCTCTAACTAGGTATATAGGCACCACATTGAGCACTAGGTATGGGTCTCAGGAGCTTGGATATGGTCAAGTGAGCAAACATGAACATTAGGCCCTAAAGGAACCTTCTAGTCATCCAAGACCAAGAAAGATTCCTTGAATAACCATACATAGCCCCCTAAGGATATCTTGACGTATGGTTGGGGATGCTAGTGCCACTAGATGGTTTTGAGAAATATGCATGTATCCTAGGGTCCTAAAAATGATACAGTTGCATTAGTTGTTGTGTTAGATACATGGGGGGATCATAGGGTGGGCTAACTAGGCCCCCCTTGAATCCCTTGCTTGAGATTCAAGGGTGGGAGCACTCAACCAAAAATTTTGATTTGTTTTTGGATTGCTCTTTTGTCATTTCAAAAGTTTAAAACTCACAAAGATGTAATGATAATATGCATGCACTATTTCTTAGGAATCTATGCTTATTCTTAGGAATGTGTGCACATTCTAAATAACATGTGAACTTGTGCTAAGGAATGTGCATGTGGTTCTGAAAGCTCCAAATTAGGAAGTGTGCGCGTATGGAATTTTGGTGAGTGTCAACGATATAAAATTAGGAGCACAAGCAAGGATCTAAGAACACACATGTTCCTTCACACCCTATTGTCACTTTTCGACCATCAACTTCATATGAGTCCTGTTGAATCTTGACTCCACAACCTAAACCTGTTATCTAAGATTTGAGTTATTAGCCAATAACTTAAGATTTAAAATCCAATGACCATTTTGTCATAAAAAAATAAGCTTTAAAGTGCTTATGAATCATTTTATTAATAGACATATTTATCTCAATGTTGATTAAAAGGTACAAAACCTTATTTACTCCATAAAAAAGAGTACACCAAGCAGGGTGTTACACAAGAGGAAAAAAAATAAAAAGGTTTACAACTCCAGTGTACATCAGGTGCCCCTCAAGTTAGGTCAACCCTCAAGTCAGAGGAGTCCCTCAAGTCAGGTCAGCTCTCGAGTCTAACATATGCTCGAGTGTCACCTCAAGTTAGGTCATCCCTCAAATCCAAGGAACCCTCAAGGAGGTAAGCCCTCAGGTACACCAATCACAACTCCATTAACCCGCCCCCACAAGGACTACAATTCAAAGTAGCTCCTAGTATACCTGAGGCCAGGCGATCCCCTCAAGGTGCCCTAAAATAAACCGATAAATCAGTCATGGTTCCAACAAGTCATGGTGTTCCTGGGTTTGACGTCGACTTAGGAATGAAATTGGTTATATTTGTATGCACCCACTCATGCAACTGCAATATTGAGCATAATGCAATAATGAGCACTTAAGGCTACGGGTGCGAATAATAGTACGCCACACCTTTAAAAAGGGCTTTAACACCCCTATGGATTTCCTTGGAATCACTTTAGGATACGGCAAGGTGTCCCCTCATTAGGGGAATAAATTTGGCTCGAGCAAACCTCCCAATAGCTGGATCTCTCAACAATGAGTATAGTTCAGCTATATTACTCTTGTTCACAGGGGGAGGTGCTTAGCACGCCAACACCTGGGCTTTGTACCTACAAGATATGGCTGGGTAGCTTCATACCAACATGCATCCTAAATCAATAGGGCAGTTTTTCTAAACTTCATAGGTTGAAATAAAGAGTTGAAATTTTCTTAGGATGCTATCGAAGAAAAAAGATTTAAAAGAAAAAATTTAACTCTTTTTCTTCGATATCATCCTAAGAAATTTTTAACTCTTTTTTTCAACCTATGAAGTTTAGCTAAACTGCCCTATTGATTTAGGATGCATGTTGGTACGAAGCTACCCAGCCGTATCTTATAGGTACAAAGCCCAGGCCAACTAGATGAGTAACTTGAAAGTGCATCTATAACCTGATACCCAAAAAGACCATTCTATATTTGGTCAATACATTCTTGTTATGTGCTCCTCAGGCCCTTTACATTATTTAGCCCTCCAACTGGCCTTCTGTCTGCCGTTCAATCCAACCCTTGCTACACCCACCTTGACCTCGGAATGAAAACTAAATAACTGACCCCTTTCCTTTTTCGGAATGAAAGCATAGCATCGGCCCTTCCTACCCAACCTTTTCATTCCCGCACCCCATTGCTCTCAACAGGGACCAAGCGAAGATACACAAACAATTCTCCACCAAATCTGCAGTTTAGGCTTCCCCTTAGGCATCACTCCCCTGAGGCGTAGGGCTTTCCTAATAATGCCTCAACGTCTCGATCGAATGCTTTCAATGTCTTCCCAAACCAATTATTCGCTTGAACCAAAGTCAACCCTCCCTCCATATCTCCCTTCGAATATCTATCTCTATCTCTTTCAACATTCTCTCTCCAGCAAGAAGGCAAGCATGCCTTACCTTACGATGCCCTTTGGGCATCCTATCTATACTATAAGGGAACGTACCTTCACCTTCTGGGCTAGCATAATCGCCTATATAACATAACTCTCTGATAGAAATAGTAAGCCCTTCCTTATATCTATAGAAATAGTATTTCTCTCTTAATAATAAAGAAGAAGTTTCCATCCATTTGCACAGATAAGGTCTTCACGCTATAGAGAAGTAAGGAACCCAATTAAACCCTTCTATAAGGTATCCTTTCTTTCTTCCCTCAACAAGCAGTTAGGTTGGTACGACTATGTAAGGGGCAGACATGACCTGCTCCTTCCTTAATGCCTTCCAGAAGTATTAGCAGGTCCTCAATGTGGTCCTGAACACAGCAACACCTAGCTTCGGCTAACAAAGCGCAAGCCCCAATCACATAATGCCCTGCTATTCCCGACAAGCCGTTGCATCCTAAGAAAAAGAGTTAAATTTTTTCTTCGATAGCATCCTAAGAAAAAGTTAACACTTTTTTTCAACCTATGAAGTTTAGCAAAACTACCCTATTGATTTAGGATGCATGTTGGCACGAAGCTGCCCAGCCGTATCTTGTAGGTACAAAGCCCAGGTGTTGGCGTGCTAAGCACCTCCCCCTATGAAGAAGAATAATGTAATTGAACTATACTCACTGTTGAGAGATCCAGCTATTGGGATGTTTGCCCGAGCCAAATTTATTCCCCTAATGAGGGGACACCTTGCCGTATCCTAAAGTGATTACAAGGCAAGCCATAGGGGTGTTAAAGCCCTTTTTAAAGGTGTGGCGTACTATTATTCGCACCCGTTGCCTTACACGCTCATTATTGCATTATGCTCAATATTGCAGCTGCATGAGTGGGTTGCATACAAGTATAACCAATTTCATTCTTGAGACGACGTCAAACCCAGGAACGCCATGACTTGTTGGAACCATGACTGATTGATCAGTGTACTTTAGGGCACCTTGAGGGGACCACCTTGCCTCAGCTGTACTAGGAGTTACTTTGAATCGCAGTCCTTGTGGGGGTGGTTTAACGAAGTTGTGATTGGTGTACTTGAGGGCTAACCTCCTTGAGGGTTCCTTGGATTTGAGGGATGGCCTAACTTTAAGGGACACTCGAGCATATGCTAAACTCGAGAGCTGACTTGACTTGAGGGGCTCCTCTAACTTGAGCGCTGACCTAACTTGAGGGGCACCTAAGGTACACGAGAGTTGTCGACCTTTTTATTTTATTTTTCTCTTAAGTGTAACACCTTGGTTAGTGTATTTTTTATAAAAAATTTAATAATCAAAAGCGAAATTGATTTAAGAAAAATAAATTAATACAAATGCATTTAAAATATGTCACAATATACAATTTTAAAATTCATATTATTACCAAAATTTAAACCAACACATACCAATTCTAGCCAATTATCTACTTTTATTTGATAAAATTTTATTTTTTTAATTAAAAAAAAATCATAATTAAATAAATGATTAAAATAGTTAATAAATTTTAATTAAATAATATTTTTTGTTCGATAATTAAATAGCTATAATAAGGATCTACTCACTATCAACCTTTTAAAAGAACCATCTACTCATAATCTAGCTTGCCCACTTCTTGATAATTTAATTTCTCCATACATTTTTCTTGATTTTAACCTTCCCACAAGATTTGAACCAGGTTATTATTAATCTTCCCATGAAATTTAAACCTAAAACATTACAACTTTAATCAAGTTATTATTGTTCAACAATTTAAAACACTTAAAAACTAAAACGGTATCATATTATTCATAGACTTTTTACAGTTACTCATGGACCACCAGAAAGGAAAGGAGACGGCCATTTAATCTGAGAACTTAAGTTTTGGGATTTCGTGAATATAACTCAACCCTGTACACGATATTCTTCATCCATCAAGACTCACCTTTCATAAATAATGCTGTACGGTCAGCAAGTATGCTTTTGACCAGAAAAATCTTTGGATGGAACTGCTGCGAGATTTCCTTTAAATGAATTTGACAGACAGTGAGTTTCAGAACAGTTTCCCATCGAAGACTCGGGATTTACACGACATTGACCATGTGGATCTGTTGGTTTTGCTGACAAGTACATTGACTCCCTGTTCACAATCCTTACAAACTTACTTAGATTTTATCGATTCTATCCCTGATTCCCCCATTAAACGCAAGAAAGTAGCACGAAGCGCAAGAAAAGCAGTAGCAATCATTACATATGCCGGCATTGCTTTCTCTGCTCCTTCTGGGAATCCTCGTCTTTCTCAACTTAACTGCCGCAGAGCCATTCAATTCATGTTCCTGACAAAAAAAAAATTTCAACGATTTCATCTGGTAAAGCCCATGCTCGAGCTCATCGATCGGCGATACTGCAATTCTCTAGCTATTAAATTTCTGGGTACTTTTTGGGATTTCCTGCCCCATGTTTGCATCAATAAAGGGGATCTTCTTTATTTGTACAGTGCCGCTTTATGGAGATTTTGATGGAGTAAAAGGAATTGCCATTTTATAGAGTGGATATATCAGGTAAAATCGCACTGGAAACTTGCAGTGTTCTGTCTGTTTTCATTCTCATCTCGAAATCTTTTTCCTGCTCAGGAATTAGTGGGTTATGATGTATGGCTTCAATTCTTTTGATTTTCAGACTTTCTGGTATGATCAGAATACTACATGAATGTCTTGACCTGGTTTAATTCTCATTTGCTAAGTTAACGACTCTGCTGATTTTCTAATTGGGTCTGTTTTTGTTAAATATTTTTCCAGAAACAGGGTGTAGAATGTAGGAAACATTTCATAATTTCTGCTGAACACTCTACCCATCATGAAAGACACAGTTTTTTTATTTTTTTCCTTGAGAATATCCGTATTGGCTTTGGATATTGATTTGGTTTGTCTTTCAGCCCTCTTCCCAAAAAAATGATCTTGTTAAACAGTTCGAAGGATGAAATGGTCCATAAAAAGTAATTTATACAGTGAGCTGTTAGAATCGGCCATAGCTTTAGCAATGGTTTTATTCAATAATTGTTATTCTCAGTATGGTTTGGTTTGAGACGTTCAGTATTGTTCTTCGAACTCAGTCATGTCTCTGAGTATTTTTTCTTGGGTTTAATGGTTAGTTTCAGAGATTTATATACTGAACTTTTCTTTATTGATTCTGTTTTTGTTCCATGTATCAGATATGCAGGAAACAGCAATATCACAAGCTCTGGGTTGTATTTTGATTGAGTATAAATAAAGATTGCCAATTATGCCTGGTCCCAACAATTCGAACAGTAAGACTGTCAAAGGTTGGAAGAAGGAGAATAATGGCCTTCTTGTAAGGAAGATCAGACTGATATGCAATGACCCAGATGCAACAGACCTTTCAAGCGACGATGATTTAGAACCTGCAGATCACAAGAGATTTGTTTGGGAGATTCACTTACCATTAAATTCCTCAGTTGCCAGGAAAAATCAATGTAAATCCAAGTCCAAATCCAAATTTAGGAGAAAAACCATGGCGCCCAATAAGGATTACAGAGACTTGTGCAACTCAGAATACGAAGTAAAGTCTACAAAGAGCCGTAAATACCGTGGGGTGAGACAAAGAAAATGGGGTAAATGGGCTGCAGAGATCAGAGACCCCTCCAGAGGAGTCAGGGTGTGGCTGGGGACATACGAAACAGCAGAAGCAGCTGCACAGGCTTATGACAATGCAGCAAGGAAGCTCAGAGGACCATTAGCATTTACCAACTTCTCTGCAGAAGAAACAAGGGCCCCATCTTCATCATCATCTGGTTCTGCATCTTGCATCTCGGAAGAAAATTCATATGGAGACAGTTTTGCAGTTTCTTCTTCAACTTCTTTACAGGCAGTTGGCACCCATGATTCATTATGTCCGCTGATTAACCATTCATTATTTGATTATGATCGTTATTTCAGGGAAGAATTTGGACATATTTTTGAAATGGGTGATTGTGGAATATCCTTAACAGAATTGAATATGGATTCTCTCGATCTGGCCGGTGAAGAAAATGATATTCTGAACTTCTGTTATTCTGGTGTAGGTACAAATCTATGAGATAGTTACTGTGCCCATTGTTTGCATTAGATGTTTTTATGGTTACATATGATGTTTCTAAGGATGCATCCTAAGGATTGCTGATGTCTATATGTTGAGAATAATCCTCTGGAGAGGAATCATATTATATGTAATCATCGAACAACATTAATGTGTTGCTCAGTTATTGTGAATTTCAATACCACATTGCTCAGTTATTGTGAATTTCAATACCACATGTTCCATGCAGGATTAATATAATTCAGTTACAAGATCAGAAGGTAAAGTATATGTGTGAATTTTTAATTTTTTATATGATTATTATGATGGTGGTTGTGAACATTTTAGAGTAACAAAATTTACCAGGAAAGGACCTTTAAGGATGATACCTAAGATAAATTTAAGAATTTTAGATAAATTTTAGAATTTTTGGAATATAAGTTGAGGTTAACAATTTTTCAATAAATTATGTATAATTTTAACAATTTTTTAACACATTATATAACTTATCAATAGTAGTTTCATGAAAAAAATATGTTATAGCAAGAGCAAGAGCCACAGATTTTAATTTAGGGTAATAATATCCTCATACCATTCAAACCAATCTAATTTAATTATTACTTAAAAACTTACAACAAATATGAATTTTTTTCTTATTTTAACAACTTTTTAACAAATTATATAACTTATTCATAATACTTTCAAACTATATAACTTATCAATAATAGTTATGAAAAGAAATATGTTATAGCCAGAGCAAGAGATTTGAGTTTAGGGTAATAATATTCCTCATAACCATTCAAACCACATCCAATTTCAATTAATATATTTCAAAAACTCTTACAACAAGACATGAAAAATATTTTTTCCTTAAGTCATATTTTTGGAAAATTTCAGGAGTATTTTTATAAGTTCAAGTTAACAATTCTTCAATAAATCATATATAACTATAACAATTCTTTATCAACCATAGTCTCATTAAAATAAATATACCAAAAAAAAGATTTAAACTTAGTTGAAAAAGGCAACAATATTCCTCATGACTATTCAAGCTATATATAATTTCAATTAATATACTCAAAAAAAAATTCAACACTTCAAAAAGGTTTATATATATATATATATTATATATATATATATCCTCTTTCTTTTCTGAAGTCATGATTTTGGAAAATTTCAAGTTCAGGTTACAATTCTTCAATAAGTCATATAACATTAACAAATCATGTATAACTTATCAACAATAGTCCCATTAAAAGAAATATGCCACAAAGACATATTTGAATTTAGGTGAAAAGGGTAACAATATTTCTCACAACCATTCAAACAACATCTAATTTCAATTGATATACTTCAAAAAACTTTAACACTTTTAAAACAAGATATGACAAGTATTTTTTTCTTCAGTCATATATCTTTTGGAAAAATTTAATAAATACGTCACAAAGACATTTGAATTTAGATGAAAAGGGACCATTCAAACCACATCTAATTTCAATTGATATACTTCAAAAAACTTTAATTTCAATTGATGTACTTAAAAAAAACTTTGACACTCTTAAAACAGGATATTACAAATATTTTTTCTTAAAAACATAATCTTTTGGAAAAATAAACAAGTACATATTATATCAGGTGAACAAATCTTTAATAAATCATATATAACAGAAACATATGGCTACTTAATGTCGTTAGGTATAATAATTTTATTTAAATATTATTATTATTATTATAATTATAAAAGAATTAATTAAAATTAAATTGATGCATAAAAAATGCAATAGATTCTTGATCACAAAATCATTCTACTTTACTACAACGCTGTGGGCCAAAAACCATAATACATTTAGTTGACACTGTCCTTATGAATTTGGAGGAATTCGACTAACTACTTCGAAATAAAATCTAATTTTTTGTCACATATACATTAAATATTCAAAAATATTAAAGATATTAAATTCTTAAAAAACTTTGTCTCTTTTAAAAAAGAGTAAGATAAGAAAAAACATATATTTAAATAATATATAAAAATGTAATGTACCTTGGGCAGGCCTTAAAAAAAAAACGGGCAGACCATGTTGAAATTAACAGAAGGGTAAATGGGACCCAAATTGAGACCTTTAATTTTTTTTTTTTCATATTATACTTAAGTTGGAAGAAAGAGAGATCAATAATTATTATCTTAGATTTTGATGGCTGGAAAGATCTTAGATAAAGAAGAATATATAGGAGAAAAAGTTTAAAGGTGAGTACAGGACACTGTAACCAGCACCAATTATTGTTCCAGCAATTATTGTCAACATGTGGGGTGCAACGAATCGACAAATTAACGTTCATACTTTTGTCTTTATCACCTTCTTATTTTTCACCAACTATATCTAATAAATGCACGTGCGATTCATCAAACAGTGGTTATATGAATATCAGGAATGAAGTTAATTGATTAAAGGTTATAACATTATTTTTCGGAAAAAATCTATAGGAGAGATAAATTGGTTGACGTGTTTAAAATTAGTTAGTGTGGTTTATTTTCAGGAAAAGATGAAGAATTAGATCTAGATAATGCAATAAATAGATGTAGAGCACAGCTAAGTCACTTTTAGAGAATAGTAGCTAATTTGATTAAAGACGAAATTAAAGTAAAAAATGATTTACTAAATTATAAGATTAAAAATATATATAAAAAAAAAAGATTTTAAAATAAATTTTAAAAATATTTAATAATTTAATTTAGAAAATTGTATAAAAAAAAAAAAATAAAAGTACACAGAGTAAATTTAATATTAAAATATGCATGTTTTTTAAAAAAGTTTAAAATTCAATTTGTGAAAGTTAAACGGTAATTATGTAGTAGTGATATGGAAAAAAATATAAATTTTAGAAATAAAAATATATCACACTAAATTACTATTATTTATTTTAAATTATTTAAAAAATAATATTTATTTTAAATTTTAGTTTAGTTTTAAATTTTATTATTATATAAATTTATTTTAATTTTAAATTTATGTATGTGGATGTTTGATATTGTTTATTATTAAGATATTTGCAATTGTATTGACTATGATGATAGTTAATGTCCACTTAGACCAAACTTTGGTTTATCGGACCTAAAGAAACCAATTATTTAGTTTGATTTAAGATTTTATTCCTATGCTCAAAAAGCTTTGAGAGAAGCTTCCCGAGCTCACTATAATTTTGACATCGTAAAAGGTTAGGAAGGTTAGTATTGCAACAAAGATTATGAAACTGAGATTTAATGTGGTTATACGCGGGGCACTCTAAGAGGAAGTGATTTTCATCTTCGATGTTCATATTCTCACAGAGATGGCGGATCCTTTCCTTCCATGGTGTTTTAGGAACTGCCTAACGACCCATTTCACTATGGAGCTCATGAGAGTTTGTTCTAATCTTGGCTATATTAGTTTTCTTCTTTGAGCTAGTTAAAATAGAGAGATACTTTTGATCTTCTAGGGTGGGGTTGATGACCTCCTTATAATATCATAATTTTCTTTTAGCTCCTAAATCTTTCTCACACCACATTTTTTCTTTGAACTCAGAAGTAATAATATTTTTAATGTTATTAATGTTTTGCAATGCAACATTCTCGTCGATCTCCCAATGGTTTAACCAGGCCCTGGTGTACCAATCTCGTCTGAGCTTTAGGTGGTTTTGGCTGGAATTTAAAGCTAGCTTAGGAAGTCTATGGTCTCCTATGTTATTGAGTTTGTGCTTGTACAACAGAAGCCTAGTCATAGCTAGACTCTCGATAGGGGACATACCCACTTCTATAAGGAGAATAGGATAGGGTGTATTGCTTTTAATTTTAAGGTTATACGTTATAAAATGCTTTTGGATTTGCTAAAACTTTCTCCAGGATTCTCTAGAGATGCGGTAACCCCAAACCTCACATCCATATAAGATCACAGGAGTGACTAAAGTTTCAAAGAGGAACTTCTTTCTATCCCACATTACGAGATTTGTCATTTTACAATTATTTTCAAGACCAAAAGAAGCTTTCCACCCCCCATTAATCCTTTTCTCAATGCTATAGTTCCAGTTGAGCTTGTGATGAATGTCAATTCCTAGGTACTTGTAAGAAGATAGTTCCTCCAAGTTACTATTGTCATATTATTATAACTAGTTTAGATTTATCTTAATTTCAGATTTACCAAGTGTTTAGAGGGAACCAATCTTTTTTTGCTCTAAAATAATTTTGCATCTCAAGAGATTTGATCCCTCTCATTGGTAGATCCAGAGTTAAGATGGATCTACACTGGTTTAAATATTAATTATTATTATTATTATTATTAATTATAAACATAATATTATTTATGTTTAATTTATTTACTTTTATTTAGAGTAGTTTAAGGAGGCAGTGTTTTTGTCTGGAAAAGAATGGAAAATCTGGCATGATTTTGATGAAATCCAATGGACTTTTTTTGAAATTTGGGTTACAACCATCAAGCTTAAAAATATTGGGTGCCCCATGTTAATTTTTCATTACTTTGTTCTATGCTACAACTATTACTTCAACAATAGTTAATAACATTCAATTTCTCAATTTTTACTTCTTCAATTTTCCAATGACAGAAGAGAAATCGTAGATAGAACAAATAAACAAATGCACATAGAAAGACAACCAAGAGACAAGAGACACATTATTTAGTTACTGACCAGGGAAAAATCCCACTAGGGGTGAAACCCTTGTAAATCGTCTTCTATTAGATTGTCTTTAAATGTTTAGTAGAGATAGTACATCATCCAAGAGTCAAAAGTCAAACTTTGACTTAGAAAAACATCCAATGTCAATATTCAATATCAAACAATTATCCAAACCAGAGAGAAAGTAGAGAGAAGTAGTCAACAATGGTCAAATATGAACCTTCTGCAAATCTGACTTGGTCAACAATAGTTAACAACAATAGAGTCAACCCTAACCAGTCAAGGGTCAAAACTATCATCTATTAGTTCGGTTAAAGGGCTTTCAATTCGGCCTCCTCAGTAGGTCCAAAATCAGTTAAAACAATGTCAATCTAAATAATCAAACTTGGTCAACACATAGGTGAAGTCTATGGTCAAAGTTCCCAGATTTCCTTGGATTTTATGCCCTCCAATACGGCCTAAGGAAACAAGAACAACCCCAAAGAAAATGTAGTCAAATCATGCCAAATGTGCCCAAGTCAATGTTGGTAAATGCCCTGAAACAACCTTGTAATTTGGCCCAATCAAAGGTGTCTTCTCTCCTTTGCTCATGGGAGAGGAGTCTTTCCAAATTTGAGTTGTACGAACCAATGATAAGAGGAGAGAGAGAAGATACATTGTGTTGTTGAGAGGCCAAATGAGGTGTGATGTCTCTTGTATTTATATGCATCCATGAGGGTGAAAAGACATGATGTTTAGGGCTTCATGAGTCTACATGATGTTGAAGCTCACCTTACAATTGCACGTCTGGGATTTAATTCAAAATTGCACTTATCCTTAACCAATTTGAGTGATCTTTAGGTCAATTTTGGTCCTCTCGAAAAGAGGAATTTAATGCAATAATTTTCTCCATCAAATGAGTTGTCCAAAGTGGAATTTTACCATAGTTTGATAATTTAGCACTCCCTCTCAACTAGGGAGAATTCCACATGTCAATATTAGTCCATTGATCATGATGTCTTCATGTCATCATGTACCATCTCTACTTGTCTCATTCATCTCATGTTGAACATTCTTGAATCTAAAGAAGAAGAAATGTTGCAGGGGAGCTCTAGTTGCCACCCTGCCTATATCACCATCGGGGAATCTCTATTACCACTATGAATCATCATCATCATTGTCATTATTATCATCATCATCATCATCGGGGAGCCATAGCTACCACCCAGATCCATATACAATGGGTGATACCAACTTACCCCAAGCGTAGGGATCACACTTTATCCCAATGTCCCTGATAATAAGTGATATAAACATAAGGATCACATTCTACTCTATTGTCCTTGATCATCCATCTTAACCCTAAAGAGTCAGATGGTAGAACACATGCATCCACCAAATTGGGCGAGATCCACCTACTGCAAGGGGTAGGGATCACACACTATCTCAAGTCCCTCAACCCATTGGCTAGATGGGAGAGGTTATCCCACAAAGTGGGAAAGACGCTAACTGGTGCATACTCTAGCCAAGGAATATCCTAGGTCTCAACATCCTATCGGTTAGAGGTCTCTCATCCCCAGGAACCATATAGCTCCATTCCTCACCCCAGGAGCTCAAACAAGGGGGAAGAGCACTTGCTCAGTGTTCTTGATCAACCCGGACCCTTATACAAAAGAGTCATCTCAATCACTCCAAGTTTCTCTCTAAAGACCAAGAAATTCCCTTTCGGCAAAAGCTTGGTGAGGATGTCAGTTATCTTCTCATTTGTTGAAATGTGGTGGAGACTCACTGCTCCTTTTTGCACCATGTCATGGCTGTAATGATATATGATCTCTATATGCTTTGACTTGTCATGAAACACAAGATTCTCAGAGAAACGAATACCACTTTTTTTTGTTGCAATAGATGATTGTCGTGTCCAGAACCTGCTCAAATAGTTCTCCAAAGAGCTTCCTCAACCAAAATACTTCATAACTCGCAAGGCTGGCATCAATATACTCGACCTCGACAGTGCTAAGGGCTACAGACTTCTGCTTGCTGCTCATCCATGATATCATGACAAATCCCAGACTAAAACAACATGTGGAAGTACTCTTCTATAAATAACATTACCAGCCTAATATGTTATGGTGGACAAGTCGCTCTTGAGGACAAGATCGATCTCCGTAGACTCTAAAGAGATCTAGTAACAAACAAAACAAGTGACTGCTACCTTTCCTTGATTCATAACTGAAGCATAAAGTATGAGATATGTAAGAGCCTCTTACCTTTCTATGAAATTCTTGTGGAAGTCCTTTTGATGCTTTCAAAATACTTTCCTCGTTGCTTCAAAGGAAGATCTACATAAACAGAAACAAATAAGGCATAAAAACATAGCGTTGATAAAGATGAAACAAAAGCAAATGAAAGTTGCAACATAGCACATATCATAGGATTAAACCAATATTTAGTTATAAATCATGCAAAAGATCAAGGAGCTTTGCAAAAACCATTAAAACAAGTGAAATTAGGAAAGAAACAATTGTTTGTATTAATATTTGAATAAGAATAAGTAACACAACATTGCCTTGATAATGTAAGCCTCCTCCCAATGGTCTCCAATCCTCCCCTTAGGTGACAAGCTTTCCAGCCCTATTCCAACACATAAGTTTACATTCAGAAGTTCTCCTTAGCCCTCTGGTATGTGTTGAATTTATAGGCCAAGAGGAGGCGATTTGATATCCTCTTCTCAAGGGATAACATTGTCAAAAGGAGGGATTAGGGTTCCACAAAGGGAGGAAGTTTGCTCCATGAACATAGGGATGAGGAGTAAGTATTTAGAAGATTAAGGCTTTCAGTTCGGAAATATGCCTCCAATAAGGCTTCTGGAAATCACTTTTTGTTTTTACCCTCATTAAGTGATTTGTTCAGTTCTCAGTGGAAGACAATGCACATATTTGTGCATGCCATAATGGTAAAAAGTGCAGTTGCGCAAATTCTTGCTAGGAAACTGCGTAAGTGCTTAAAAGTAGGTTTCTGAGCAATGTAATCTAGGATTCTTGTTGTCTTTGGGATTTTTTTCCTTCTGACATTGTAGAGGAATGCTTGGAACACTTCATCAGATAGTGAGAGATTTAGATTAGAGGTCATTTTCTTAATGGTGACAAAATGACATGTAACAGATTGCCCCTAAAATGCAAAGTTAGAAAATATGTTTGAGGACTAAAGCACTTTATCATGCCAAAGTTTGGATTAGAGACCATGGTTGGAGATCTGAAACAATTAAGGGTTACAATACAATATCTTCATATAATCATCACTGAGGTAAGAATTCCCATACTCGGAGCATTGAAAGTATCTTAAAGAATCAGTACACAAATATACAAAGATCCATGTCAACAGTAGACATTGTATGGACACAACCATCAAATATGGATCCATATTTTCAATCATGAATATTTAAAAACTCCACGCAACCTGGATGGATGAAAATACATCCAAGGTATTGTCCTTCATCTCTATCGATCCATAGTATGAATCTAACCATGTGAATGAATGTTTCAAAGTTGAACATGGTAGAAACCACTTGATTACTAGTCAATGACGTGAATCGTTAACAAGTGCGAGAGAAACCATCAATGATGACAATGGTTCTCAAGGTATCCTAGTACAATCTATGAAGTGTGATTAAATTTCTTTGAAGTCGAACACTTATAGAATCATTCAATCGAAGGTCAATGCTAAGAACCTATCGTTGAAAGCGAGAAACCTACCATTAAGGCATGTAGGGTCCAAGGTAATAACTAAGAGGTTTCTAGATCAAATTCCTAGATAATGCGCTGAAGTTGATAGGAAGTAATCCGTCACAGGAGGGCCTATGACACAAAACTCATGTCAACTTTTGAAGAACAAATTTGGAGTGATCCAGGATTGAATCAGGGATGGCTGATGTGATTGAGGGCTATGAATTGTAAGGTAACTTTAACTGAGGTTGGACTTCTATTAAACATATCAACGACACAACATTTCGATTTGGAAGCATTTGACTAAAAATAAGACCCAAAACCAAACTTAAGGCTTTCAATGAGGTATGATCGACTGAGAGACAAATGGATTTGCCAACCCAGACACAAAGATGACGAAGTGTCATGTTCAAGAGTGACATATTGTCTTCTTAGAATACAAAATAAAATGTTTCTTCCTACTTCCCCCCCACCATTATGGGAAAGTACCTCTTTATTTTTGTGCAAGCTTGAGGAGGATAACTTATGCTTGTCCCATAAGCTCATCCTTTAGACAAATCCTTCAGATTATTTTTAACGAACCATAGGAAGCAATGGTTTGGTCTTGTCATAATTGGCGAGTCCTACACTGTTTGATTTTTACAATTCCAGTTAAGGGGCAACTCGATGTAATTTTCATATTTAAAGAGTTTGAAAAGGCACAAAGAGAAAACTCATTAAGCTCTTTCAACATAAAGTTTTAATGAGCCTAGAGAAATTAAAGCTAAGTGTTTTTCATTTTTGGGGAGTTAGGAGAAAAACATAAGTAAAATCCAAAATGTCCCTTTTCGTAAATTTAGTCTCTCAAGCCCAAAAAAGGGTAAAATAATGCAAGTGAGAACTCTTTTAACCATGATTAGTCAAAGTATACTTTTTTCGTAAATAGTCCACATGATCTGTAAAAGCGGTAAACTTATACCAAGCAGACATTTTTCATTTTCTTTAATGAGTTTGAAACAAACAAGCATACTCAACAATCTTTTCACATTTCGAGAGTCACAAAAGAGCTTAAAGGTAACTCCAATATTTCACTTTTTCGTCATTTTTAAGAGCCCAAAAAAGTGATAAAATTTTACTCATCGCCAAAATGATTTGTTTTCGTAATTAAACATGTAAATTGCACATTCAAACTCAAAAATCATCATAACTGCTTGGAAAATAGTAAAACATTAAAAATTTAAATTTTTAGAAGTTAAAGGCAAAAAACTATTATTTTAATAGGCCTATTTTCTTATAAAGGTTCAAAAAGTAAAAATTTCTTTACCATTTGCGTTTCTACCATTTGGAGCTCTTTGAAAGTTCATTTTCACCCAAAACTTGAACAAAATATTGTGATCAAACTGGTGGGCCATTTCATGAGTCGTTTTCTCTAGGTAGAAGATCATTCCTTTCTCTTCATTTTTGACAGTTTGTATTTTTCATTTCACCGGTGAATTGGCGTTTTTTGAGGGTTTTTATTGGTTAAAATTGTGCCCTCGAGCTTGCACGGTTCCCGTTCATTGGGATTGTGAATACCCAATTTTTCCTTTTGTTGGGAAATCATGATTTGCACAATTTACTTGAAAGGGTGCTGCACAAATCCACATTGTCACTAACAGGCGATTGCACAAGGCGCCGAGGGTTTCTAGAAATAATAAAAACACCAAATGTTTTGCAAAAACTTGTATATTCTTTTTCTAAATGATTTCCATCATTGATTTCAAGCTTTTGAAGTGAAAAAATGGAATGGAGATGTTGAGGCCTTGAATGATCTAGCTACATTGTAGGCTTTGAGGAATTATGGCATGCTCAAATATTTTATGATTCCAGGAATGAAAGCTCAAGTGGATTTATTGACATGGTTGGTGAGATCTTGGAATATCCAAGAACAGCGTTTTCGGATAGGGGATCAAAGGCTCACCATAGATGCCAATGATATTTATTTCTTAGCTAGGCTTTCACATCGTGGGACTAATATTTCATTATTTGGAGATAGGCCAGACGGTGAACCAACACAATTTTATTTAGCTCGACATTGTGATTTGAGGTCCAAACTTAGCAATGGAAGAATAGATATTAAAAACATCCAAAGTCTTCCATTGAGGACCATTGTGTTTACTATTTCCCAACTATGTGGAAGCACTGCATTCCACTTGGTTAACAAATCCCACATACATATCTCACTAGAGTTCTTGCAACCTACTATTTTTAATTGGTGCAAAGGAGTTGCTGCCAACATCAAAAGTCAACTTACTAGAGAAAAGATTGGACAACTAAATAATTTTGGATGTGGTGCTATAGTTATTTCATTTCCTCTAGAGAGGATTCCTCTTATTTGTCCACATGTATCTATGGATATGGGAGGATCACAAGATCCTCACATGCTAAAAAAATAATTTGTTTTTAATCATCCAAAACTAATTATCTGAAATAATCATACATATGTGGGTCAGTCAGACCAACAATGATGCGATGATTTGACAGACGTGATGAGAAACCAACATCTCCCGTAGCATAGAACCCTGAGGTAGCAAAGGCTTTGACCAATATTGATCATAAACTAGAGAGGTTGACTCTAGATATCACAAATGTCGGGATTAATGATTTACCTCTATGCTACCAGAGGCATACAGTAGGAGTACCAGGGCCGATTAGTCGTCTATTACGATGAGTGGCTCATGCTATAAATTGTTATCATGATCATCTTGCTTAGCTACTAGTCATATGGCTAGATTTTGTTTTTTTGATCTATCGAGATGTTCATTAATAAAGACCACAGGGCCTCATATGTCTTTGGATAATATTTTTGCAAACCCAAAATTTTTACAAACATTATGACTAATGAAAGCTACTTCTATTTTCTCATATTATTTTGTACAATGCATGACTAACTATTGGTTTTCTTTTTACAAATGTTGCAAATGTCAATTCAGCACATAATTAGCCAATGCATTAGTTAATGTGTTTAAATGTCTTGGAATATGCTAGTATTCAATGTAATCGAATTCCCTCTCTAAGAGACGGACCCACAAAAACATCCTTAACATTGTAGAGCTTCTTACTGAATAAACACAATTTAAATGTAATACTATGAGTTGAGAGTCTAATCTAATGATTAAATGATGAATACCAAATTAAATGGCATCAGATAAGAGCTCAATAAATGCACTATATTCTACAATATTATTCGTTGTTTGACCAAGGCATATTCCATGGAGACTTACTAACTCATCAGTGGGTGAGTAAATAACCCAAGCCGCATAAGACAAATTCCGAGTACTATGACTAGCACCATTAGCATAGCCTACGTAAGTTTGAGGGAGCGCCGACATCTACAAATCAAGTGTAACACAAGATAAGCAAGAGAAGTAGAAGAAGATCATAAAGAGATGAAAATTTTCCACACAAAGATATGATACATCAATGTAAAAATAATTCATGCATTGAATTAAGCATAGTACTTCTTTAGGTAAAGTCGATTTCTAGGATTTCCTAAAGGAATATCATCATAGTCAACTAGCACAAGGAATGTCATCATAGTCAATTAGCTCATAGGCCCCTTTTTCCAATGCATGTTTTACAATATAGGGACCATGCCACATAGGTTCGAACTTACCAGTGCCCAACTTATCATGCTATTGATCGTAAACCAAGACTAAGTCACATTCTGAATATGAGTGAGGATTTACATTTTGATCAAAATGTGCTTTAACTCATTTTTTATGAGTCTCACTAACTAGTGTAGCATCACGACGAGTCTCATCTAAATGTGCTAGGTATAAAAAATGTTCTTCCTCTCCAAAAGTGGAAGGTAATAATTAAATTACTAATTTCAAAGATAAAATTTCACATTCAATGGGTAAGACTGCTTCTAGACCATAAACCAACTAAAAGGGAGTAAAATTGGTTGCATTTTTTGCAGAGGTGCGATATGCCCACAAGGTTGGAAAAAACATCAAATGCCAATTTCGCTTATGAATTCTTACAATCTGTTGAATCGTATTAGTTCAAACTTTGTTCACGAATTATACTTAGCCATTTCTTGCAAGTAATATGGAGTTGAACTATCATGACGCAAGCATAGATTTGCAGTGAGTTCAGTCATCATAAAGTTTCGATAATCATTGCCATGGTCTGTGATGATGGCTTGTTGAACACCAAACATAGCAATCGCATGATTGAATATGAAAATAAAAACGTTTTCACCATCATCCTTATATGTAGGCATTGCCTCACCCCATTTTGTAAAATAATCCACTACTAGGATAATACACCCATGCCCCTCGACCAAGTGAGGGTTACATGTAATGAAATTGATGCCCCATTTCACAAAAGGACCAACCACAATGATTGGGTGAAAAGGAGTAGACGATGAATGCATTTTGAGATAATATATTTGACAATTATGACATTTTTGGATTGCATTTATACAATCTCTGAACATGGAAGGCCGTAAATACCTAGCGCACAATATTTTTTGGGTAGTGGAAAACCTTAAGATATGACTGCCACTTGCTCCAGAATGACAGTCATTTAATGCTTTTTTGGCCTCATCATGTGTCAAAGATCATCTAAAAATAGAAATAACATCACGACAATAAAGTGTATCGCCAATAATAGTATATTTTTGAGACTGGTACCTAATACAACGATGGTTAGTTCGAGATAATTTGGGCCGAAAAGTCTGAGTTTGAAGATAAAAAATAATATATCCATACCAAGGGTATGATGTATTGATAAAAAAGAGTGATTCATATGGAAGAGAATCCCCTACCACGATTTCTGTTTCAAAATAGGGAAAGTCACATATCAATTCAACAAACACCACTGATTTCTTCAACTTGGATTTCATAAATTCTAATTCAAATTCCTACAAGATAACTATCCATTTGGAATATCCCCCCCTAGCAATTGTCTCATAAAAATGTAAACTATAGGGTCTCAATATGAAATCGTTGTTTTTTTACATAAAAGAATATTGTGACGGAATATTTCGATGGTTTGTACAACTGCCAAGGAAAATTTATCCACATGTGCATATTTTATTTCATATTTTCTAAGATTCCTGCTTAAATAATAAATCACATTTTCATCATTCAATTCATCCCCCTAAACTGATACCATGCCAATGATGACATCAGATGCAATTAAATACAAAAAGTAATCTTGATGATAATCAGGCAGATGCAACAAACATGTGTGAGTCAACACATGTTTGAGTGCATCGAAAGCTTTTTGAGTAGTTTCATCCCATACAAAAGAAATGACCTTTTTGAAAAGTCGAGTAAAACCTTAAGTTAGCTCTGCATACATTGGAATGAATTGACGTAAAAAGTTTACTTTCCCTTGCAAATTTTGGATTTGGTGCAAATTGGAAGAAGGAGGCAAATTCAGAATAGCCTCTGCCTTAAGGGGGCCAACATGAATGCCTTCTTTTGACATGAAAGATCCTAGTAATCGACCACATTGTACACAAAAAACACATTTGTGAGGATTTAAGCGTATATTGTAGTATTGACTTATGATAAAGATTTCTTTCAAATGAATTAGATGATCTTCATGTTTCATTGAATGAGCTGGGAGTTCATTTAAATAGGTTTGTACAATATGCTTAATATTGTGAAAAGTGTAAACTGCATTGTCCGCCCATCGCTCTGTAACTACACACGTGATCCTATTGAGGTTTTGGTCTGCGTTGCAGGCCGTGGCTGTCTTTGCCTTGGCTGGGCCTTCCAAGGTCACCTGCCTTCATGGATGTGCTAGGTACTCCTCAAGGGCCTCCCATCTCCCCCCCTTCATCCTCTACCTCTGATGCATTCAAATATATGTTGGCTTCCTTGCCTAAGAAGCAAAAAGTCGAAGCTGCTAAGTTCGTGAAGAAATTGGATGACATACCTGAGATTTCTCTCCCGCCAGAAGGGCTGATCCAAGTTGCTCTGTCTCTCGCAGATCATTCCTTCGTCAGTCAATTCATAGGGCTCTGGCCTTCCCCAAAATCCACTGAGAACTGGGTCACCAAGAACTGGGCACCCTTGATAAAAGACAAAGTAACCTCATATTTTCTCGGGAGAGGCTACTTTTTGTTTGAGTTCACTGCAAAAGAAGACAAGGATCTGATTTTCCAAAATGGACCTTACTTCATGGGCCCTCAAGGACTGTATTTGAATAAATGGACGCTAGATTTCAATCCGGCAGTGGATGTGCCCACAACGGTCTCGATGTGGGTGAGACTCCCTAACCTTCCAGTGCACTGTTGGAATTGGGACTCTTTGAAGCACATAGGCAACACTCTAGGAAAATTTATAGATAGGGCTAACAACAAAGACCAGTATGACTGCTCCAGAATTTGCGTGGAGGTAGATCTAGAGGTTGGGCTACCGGAAGCCATCAAAATTATTGTAGGTCCCTGGAATCATTTGTAGAAACTCGATTATGAGCAGTTGCCCTTTGTTACACTAAAATTTGTCACCATGACTATCTGCAGTTAGTATGGCTCCATCAATAGTCATATTATCCTCCTTGGCAAGCCTTATACCTCTGCTCTCCATGTCAAACTTCAAGAAAGAGAGAAAGTCTTTAAAAAACATGTTTATCTCTGGGTACGCAGTTTCTCTCTACCTTACCTGCGTGTACGCATCCTAAGTTCATTATACCTGCGTACTTGTACGCTCTGTAAGCCAAAGGATGGGTGCGTACCCCTAGAAAGGTCAAAAGGCGCGAGTTTCATCCTTAAAAAGTTACTTGTGGTCACTTCTAGAGCCTTCTAGAAGAGTGTTTGACGTGTATTGAGCGCCTCCAGATGGTTCATGCATCCCTATGATAGAAGAACTTATCCCATCAAGAGAGGAGCTACCCCATCCAAAAGAGGGAGTATCCCATTGATGTTGGAACTGAATAACTTCCTCTAGAACACTATAAATATAGGCATTGGGCCAGAGGAGG
>APFE031633530.1:10637-31706 GCA_000404065.3 Pinus taeda
ACTTCTGTTAAAGTGTTTACATAAAGATATCAAAAGTTAGAGTGTTCTAGGACACTTGGCTTCAAAGCCTACAAAATGTGTAAAAGAACTAGAAAGGCTATTATCCTGCATGATGCTCATGATAGCACGAGATCAATCTGATCACTCGGCCTAGTAGCCGACGCAATCTCACAAATACTCCCACAGTGTGCCTCTGCCAATGAAGTGGCACCTCATCAATAGTGACATACTCTAGGACTCCTCAAGTTATTACCTCCAGGTTGCACTCCATCTCAGTTAAGGGGTTTTCCCCTTCATCATAGTCTGCACCCACTATCTGATGAGAAACTCGCCGTGCTATTGGCGAAATGCTAGGTGGTCTCTCTAGTCCCACATCTCCATACTTATCATAGGTTGAGTCTCAGTTTACACTTTTAAAAAAAATCATAAAACTTGAAAAAATCCAGAAAACAAGTTTTTACCTACATCAGTCGAGTTGTTCTCCTGGTGGCAGAGGTAGATCTAGATCCCACCTGAAATCCATACCAGCATAAGCATAGTCGTCTACCATGAGTAGTTGAAGTTCTATCCAAGCAAAAAAATGTGGTGGGTAATGCATACGCTGACCCATTCCTCCTCAAGGCATGGGTTGACTCCATCTCACTAGTCTCAGATCTTAGGGGGCAGGATTTGGTACCTCTACCCACTAATACTAGAATAAGGGAACTAGCTCTAAAAATAAGGTTACCAGTATCGAACCAAACCCAAATTGCTTTAGGTTTCCACGCTTCCCCTTGGTCAGTTGTCTTTTCATATTTTCCAGAACGCCTCCACACCAGTTGAATAGGGTGGGGGTCAAACACACAATAGCATACTGGAACTGGGATTTCAAAGCCTAATGCAAGGCTTGTGTACCAACTACATGCATCATAATGAACAAGATCATTCTCAAGGGAAGGTTTTTGGTAATTTTCGTTGTCTTCACCTTCCCTCTGTTGGTCATTTCAGCACTTGGAAAATCCCTTTGGATTAGAGTTCTTGTACTCTCACCTCCTAGCTAAGATCCAAATAGTTGGATCGCTTCTCCTCTTTGGGATAATCCTGTGATGAAGTAGATATCAGCATCCTCAAGTTCTATTTCTTGGCATTTTATGATGAAGATCTCTCTATCTACATCCCAAAGACTGATCAAATAAGGCATCAATTCCATCTGGGCCCTTAACCCTGTGGTCCTAAAGAACTTTAGTAACCCACAGTTCCTTAGAGCATTGATGCATGCAAGATACTGCGTTGCTTGGTGGTGTTCGACATCATGGCCTCTTTCTTTCCATTCCAAAGCCACGATCTCTTGCAAACAATCATTTAACACCAATTAATGTATTTTCATGGATTAAAATCAAAAAAAAATTCTTGAAAAGAAGGATTTTCTTCCCAAAACTTTGCCTCAGTGTCATCATGCATGCTTTTATAAATAGAGCGATATCATCACACATGCCTTTTGGCTCGAGTGCGATCATCAAGGATCCGATGACCATACCTGTGATGATTGTCGACACCCTAAAAATTGAAAATCCTCCCTTATAGAAATAAATTACCATTAAAAATGCATAAAATGATGATAAAATGCAAGAGCAATGATGGGCCTCTCACCTATTCCATACGGTTTGTCAAATGGAACTTTGGATCTCCCATAACATCCACTTAAAAATTGAGAAAACTAGGGCACAAATGCACTTTCAGAGCTTACTATGGTAAAATGGTAAAAAAAATTAATTACTTTTCGTTATTTATAAGTTTTGAAAGTCATTTTTGTCAATATTTTAATAATATTTTTTTTATTATTTCTTGATATCAATGATAGGTGTGTTTTTTTGTGCAGATATAGGTACCTTCAGGTCAATGGTGATCATTATTGGCTAATTCTTGTGAGTTTTGTTTTATCTCTTTTTTGGACTCATTAAATAAACGAAAAAGGAACCCCCCTTGAGTCATCTTTGAGCTCTTTTCTCACTCTCGAAAATTGAAAAGATTTTTGAATACTTGTTGTTTTGAACTTGTTAAAGTAAATAATTCGACACCATCTCAATATACATTTACCTCTTTTATGGGTTGAAATTCACTATTTACGAAAAAGGTACACCTTGATCGACATGGTCAAGAGGTTCTCTCAGATATTGTTTTCTACCTTTTCAAATTCGAGAGACAAATTACGAAAAGGAACATGATGGAGTTTTCTTTTTCGTTTCTTTTTAAAACTCTCTAAACATGAAAAAGGCATCGAGTTTGTCTTACATCAAACTCGTTAAAATTTTACGACGAAAGACTCATTACCATGATGAGGCTGAGCTTCTCCATCCTAGAGCTCGTAAAACTTACCAATATGGATTCATTCGAGGAATGAACTTACATGACAAGAATATGATATCCCCTTCATGCTTATGATAAAAATAATTGGGGTACTTGCTAGAAATAGAGAGAAGAAATGAAGATGAAACATCCTTTGTATAGGTAGCATTTCACTCTTGAAGATGACACTCTTCTACTCATGTCCAGTTTTGGATATCCTCACTCAGTCACTTGTCTTCCTAGGTTTGGGTGATCCATTTTTTCCTCTCATTTGACTATTCCATTTTTTCATCATGACCTTTGGTCCTCTATCGAGTCAGATGCAGACACACTTTGGATTCATGTTGCCAGTGTTCAAGAGAAGTCCAATCTACATTTATTTACCTATACACCATTTGATTCATTGTTATAGTCTTAAAAATTATTCCACTTTATTCCTTGTTTTGTGTTGTTGATGGGAAATTCATCATTGCCCTCCTTCAACAGGTTGCTTCCTGTCGACCTTAGCTTATTATCCAAGAAGATGACTTAGAAACTCCCTTTCAGTACCTTAGAGCTTGCATGCCTTAATGGCAAGTTTTTCACATCCGACGATAGGTCTTCATCATTGGATTTCAGTCGAGTGATTCCATGAGTGTTCAAATTTAGCTTCATTATCATGTTCACAAATTGTATTATTGTACCTTGAGAGCCATTGTCATTATTGGTGGGTTATCTTGTACCTGTTAACGGTCCACATCATTGGCTGGTAATCAGGTGCTTTTCTAGCATGTTCGACTTCAACACATTCATTCATATGATAGAATTCGTACTTTGATCAGGTTGGGATGGAACGGAAGACACTGGGTATTGTCTAATATGACTTAGGTTACATGGAGTTATTTGTTGTTCATCATTGTACACATGTTTCTACTATATGGATGGCTATGACCATATTGTGGGACTCTATATTTATGATGATCCTCATTATCTGTGTTGTTCCTTAAGAAACCAATTTCCTGGCTATAGGGAAATTGTGCTTAAGACATTAAAAAATATTATTTACTATCACTTATTTGTCACTTATATATATGTTGTGTCTTTAAATGAAGGACCTGCAAACTTGGTCTTTAACCCTTAGTACATGTATGACCAGAACATCTCAAAATGCCATTTATTGCTAGATATAAATGAAGAATGAAGAAAGCTTGAAGGAAAGTTAAAGATAGTATGTTGATATTTCACATAAACTACTATCCATCACTTAGAAGAATTATGGAAATGAGAACTGAATCATAGGCAATATGTTGCTTAACACAGAAACAACTATCTGTGACTCTGGGAGAATTTAAAGATACTATGCTAGTTTTTCACAGAAACTATTATCTATAACTTAGAAAAGAAGGTGGGAACTTCAAGTATAGGAGCACTCTTTTAAGGAATTTTAACTTTATCTACATAAGCAACTAAAGACCTGCAGCTTCATTACTATACTTGAAAGAAGAAAACATAACATGACACATAACAGAAAATATTACAAAATTATACTCAACAACTCATGGAAACTTCTGATTCTTTCATTAATCAACAATGGTATTAGGAATACAGTAGCCTAGTCTCCGGGTTCTCCAAAATTCGAACCCTTTCTTAGTAAATTTTCCTCTTTTTATACATTGTGGAACAGCTGTTGATTTCTGAAACTACCCCAAATTATTTAACTTATTTTATAACTATATGGAGTAAAAACTATTACAAGATTTTACAGAGGATAAAAGACACCTCAAAGAAGATGAAATAACAAGAACATAACTAAATTCAGAAGGGGACGATAACTATTGGATTTCTTTGTTGATCCGCTAGCAAAATCCTCTGTAAATTCCCTAATGATGCCTAATTTTCTTTAGCCGTAATGAAATACATTTAGTTTGTGTAATCCTGGGCTTACATTGACATTCTGATTGGTCAAAATGAAAAGAAACATACCTGATTGTCTTCCTCATTAGCTTCGGCTCTAACCCTGATTTTCCACTTTACACAGTGAACTTAACGTGAACCTTTGATTAATACGGAACTCAAAAGAGTTAATCCTTCTTTATAAACCTATCAAATCTGCCTGTTCAGCGCTCTGTTGACTTCCATCACAAATCACAATTGGTTCGATAATCACTGTAAAACTTAACTTACCCTAAGGCCACAGAATGATGGAAGTGTTGGACTTATGCGTAAATCCTTTATATCTGCATTTTTCTATTGTAAACCTTTTATAATGAAAATGTATTATAAAACATGCTTTTTCCGCTTTCAATACAGGCTCTGCACAATTTTTGAGGTATACCTTTCCACCGATATATCCCCATCGTAGATCTGCGCTTTTCGGATCAGACGGTCTATAAATATTTCGGGTGGGACATAAGCTCGGAGAATACCGGCCCGAAATGGGCAGTTTTGTCTCTCCAACCAGCTGATACGTGTTGAATAATAAGTGGAGTCAGGTGAGCTCCACTAAAAATTGTATACTATTTTTTCTCCGCTCGAAAACCTGCTTGTAGCTTGAAATCCGCCTTTTCGTACATCTCGGAGACCCGCTGGGGCTTTTAAATATAATATATATATGCTTCGAGTCTAGCCTTTCTATTATAATCCTTTATAATAGAAATACATATAAAACTGCGTAAACAAATATATATGAAGGGCTCTTGATATATCAATAAAAACCTTTACAACCCACAATAAGACGGACGCGTTGAGTTATAAAATATAGCATATAAACTATCGGGTCCGGAATCCCCATCGCTCATTGCAATCGACACTTTCCACACACACACACACACACACACACACACACACACACATATAATATATATATATATATATATATATATATGCGATATGACGGACCGGCTGCAATTATAAAACATAATATATATGCTTTCGGGTCCAGCCCGCAATCACAAATCGCAATCAGCATAAGTCATAAATGTTATGAGATAATCATGGACCCAACAGAGTTATAAATCATGGTGTAATCAATATCGGGTCCGGCCTATCGTTATCGTGGACCCGCTGATATTATAAATATAATATGTATCTTTTCGGGTCCGTCATCGCAAATTGCGATCGGCGGAACCCGTATGCATGTATATAAAGGGCTTTTCGATATAGTGGACCTGCTGAACTTCTAAACACAATGTATATATTTCAGGTCCGGCTATATATGTTTTAACACTTGTTTCCTTTGTAAATCCGATACATTTCTTTATTTCTTTTTTTTTGATATGCACTTATATATATACATATCAGGTCTAGCTCCACATAACCCTTTATATCTGATTCTTTTACATTTCTTCCTTTAGCGATGCCGATATATAATAAACAAAATATTTCATTTCTTTTAGACTTTTCGGGAAGGATAAAGAATATAAAGGAGTTTTATTGAGTTTGAACTCCCGATAGTGATATAACTAATAAATAAACCTCAAGAAAAATATAAGCTACAACAATTTGGATGGTTGCGCCCATACCATGGATTTTTTCATATAGTCTTCATCATCCATATGGCTACGTCCATGCCATAGATTCATGTCTTGATCTCAGATATGTATATGTATATGCGTCCTTGATTTGTAAGTCTCCTAAAAGTGTGTGTCCTTGTCCTTGCAAAATCTCGTAAAGCATCTCACCCATCACTCCTCATTCTTCCTTCATGCTTTAGGGGGCATCTTTTACACAATATTTTATCACACCTCCAGCACTTCCTTGTGACATACCCCGAAGTGCCTGAAACATGAAAATTATGTAGTGCACTCATTCATGTATACAACTTAGATCCCTCTTAAGACATTGCTTGGAAAACGTCTTGAGCTTTCCCTAAAGAAATATCTCTAAAGCCCTAAATTGAGAATCATCTCTCTTATAAGGCTTAAAAAATCAATGGTCACATGTTGCACTCTACTTGACCAGCGATGGCATCTCTATGTTCCCCTGTATACCCACGATGATCCCAAAGAGGATGAGAAGCTTTGTGATCTAGAAGCTTCCAGAGCGACGAGCTGGAGGTTGTTTGGCATAAATGAGGTTGAATCCTCCCGACTTGGGCTCTTGATCTTACCCTATGAGCTACCTCCTTGAGATGAGGGCCTAATCCTATATTTGGAGAGGTCCTAACTCCCATTCCCAACCTATAAATTCATCCTCTTCCATTCCCAAATGGTTGGTCTATGGCTATTTGCACCCTTATGCTAAGAATGTGCCTAAAGGCTATTTATTTGACTTGGAGAAGGAATTCTTGGATATTTCTTGGCTTGGACTTGGATTACCACTCAAGGAGAGCCTATCAACATTAAGGCTTTGGTTGTAAGCTTCCCTTTATTTTCTAATAATACACAACCGCTAGTTCATCTTCCCAAAATCCATATGTTCATGTATAATTTAGCTTAACATTCCTTGATCAATTAAGTAGGTTCATATTGGATTTGCTATTTTTTTTGGCATGCCTTGTTGTGTCTTGATCACTTGTGCAGGTGCATAAACTCTAAGAGAAGCAGGAACAAGCCTGTGATACAAGCAGTTCAAGGTCCTCAACAAAGGAGATTGGAATAGCATCAGAACGAGGTAGCCCATCTCATTCATTCTTATTTTTAATTGTAACCTAGGAAGATGTCTAGTTGATTGTCACCTTAGTTACTAGACCCACTAATTGGGCTAGAGAGATCATCTTTTTTTGCAGAGAGGATTAACCTTGACAACACATCCTCCTCCTCAACATAACCTAGACTAAAGATTAAAGTACCCTTGGCTGCAACTTCTGTTAACATGGGAAGGTTGTTCCGCACTGTCAAATTTTCTATAAGAATCTCCATAGGAGGGTTTTCCGAAGGAACACACTCCTCAGAGTCCTCAATTATCTCCACTGTAGTAGTTTTCATGACCGACTATTTTCCCAAAGAAGCATGGCAAGTTTTTAATGAACCTCATGTAAACCTTCATGAAGGTTCAGGCTTCTCAATCTCACTTTGTTCCTTACTCTACTCCTTCTTCTTAGGTTTTTGATTCTTGGACTAGGGTTAGTTGGTTTTCAATTTTCCACCATTGCCACCTTTTAAAGGTGGCGGCTTCTTCCCCTGTTTCTAGATTACCCTTGGTTTGACAACCCTTTTTCTTCCTTTCTATGGTTGACTCCTACCACGAGGTCATTTTAGAGTGATTTCGGTCTGAAATGTTTCAAAAAATGTTTCCCATGCAGTGCCTCTACTCTCCAATTTATTTTTAACTAGAATTTTGATTAAACCATAATGGCCCAATTTAAATCCAATATGGTCTCTTTGGCACTTGTGCACACTTTTGGACATCTTGTCTAAACTTTTCAATAGAAAATGAGGGAAATTGATCAATTTACCTAACTCAAAATGTAGCAGAAGCCGAATGTGGTAGAGATAGGATAATGAGTACCTCCCCTCGCAAATGAGGAACTTCTAGATAATGAGTACCTCCCTTCGCAAATGAGTACCTCCCTTTGCAATCAAATTTTCCAATCGACAGCGTAATCTTCTTCAAGCAGAAAATGATGCCAAACACCCTTTTCCACTTCACCCTTATTAAACCATTTCTCGCCCATGGATGGTATCTTTGTGGCCTAAGAAATAGAATGCTTCGTCACTTGAAACTATAAAGAGCCAACTATGGTTGTTATTCCATCAAAGGTGCGTGAAAAATCCTGAGCTACAGCAAAATTGTAACCATCGAATTTGAGCAGGAAGGGAAGAAACCATGTTTCTTGCAATAAGAACAGATAACCCTCATACTCTACCATCCCCTCTAGTTCTTTTATAGACCATGGTTCAATGGAAACTAGTTCTATGACACTTGAGGGTTAGAATACTCCCATTCTCCTACAAAATCCTGAAAAGAAGACACTTCTGGACATAAAAGAATTTTTTCAAAATTTTGAGGGTGTTCTTATGTTCTCTGCATATATCAAATTTTAATTGCATGCATTGGTGCCTTAATTCACAATCCCAATGTCCTATCCACTTATACCAGTGACTAGCATGCTATCAGTTTAAAAATTAAGATTGGAAAGGCGGAGATTTGGTATGATTTCCAAGGTGAGTCAGGTAATGATAGCTAAAGGTGGTAGCTGCAATTTAAAATTTCTAGAAGGAAATGCATGGCGGCCAAATCATTAAAGGGTGGCAAGGTTCAGGTAATCAATCAGCTAAGGAAGAGACCTTTCACACACATTCTCGATCCTCATCATGACTTTGATTGGAATATGCTAGTGCTTTATTAAAATAAGACTAACTAGACTTATGATATCCCTGCACTTCAAATATTTATTCCTATGGCAATGATAAATAATGTCAATTAAATAAAAAATTCAACAGTCGTGGCTTTTCAAAAATGGTCATCGTATTTCTCAACAGAGTTTAAAATTGATCTACTAACACTCATGATTGCAACAAAATTCTTGTACTGTGACAAGGTTCCTACATCGAACCCAACTTTCATCTACTGAAACATATATTCCTACACTAGAACGCTACGGTTCTTGTACTGCATAAAGGATTCTTAAAAAACAATTTTTCTTTGTTATGCACAAGCTTAATTCACCAATAAATTGTAGAATTTAAAGGAGTTTCTTCTATCACCAGTTTCATATGTCATTATGTTTCCTCGATCTGATCAAGTAAGGTCTTCAAAGATTCATCAGATCTTGTAAAAAATTTATGAGGGAAAGAAAGAAGCGAGACAGGGGTAATTTTTTAGAAAGGGAAGGAAATTATTGAGGGCACTTAGAATGAGATAAACCACCAAGGGGATATAGGAAAAATGGAATGGATAAAACAATTTCAAGGATAAGAGGGAAAAACATAAATCAGGACACGAAACTTATGAAGAATAGGAGGGAGATTTCAACTAGGACAAAAGAATAAATAGAGGGAAAATTACGAAAAGGGGACAAGAAGAAAGGCAGAGTTTTTACCTCAATCCACACATGTCTCTGCCACATAATGTTGTACCTTGAAAAAATTAATTGTATTAGGAGTTTTGTGTCACTTGTACAAGATATTCCATGTCAATTTCCCTAAACTTGGATAAGGGCTTAGTTCTGCCAGTCATTTTGCTATCACCAAAAACTGTACAGAAACATGTTTCTTCTCAACGACAAGCATCATTTATAATAGCAAGTAACATCCTTTTTTATTAAAAATGTGTATCCACCCTCGAGCATGTTGGTTTTCACGCATACCCTTCCACGACCATGTCAACAAGCTAATTTTCACAGTGATAGGTACATATTTTTTTAATTTGTTAATTTTCTGGTTTTTTTTAATTTATTTTTTTAATGTTTTCTTTTATTTTTATTGGAAAATATAAATAAAATTCATAGTAGGTTGGCATCATCACCTACCATTCTTAATGTTGGTTGCTAATGCACTTGTTGTATGAAGTTTTCCTTTGTGGTGGGCTGAAAATATACCTTGAGTCTATGCCTATTCACAAGGAAAACTGATTCATGTTTGTCGATGGTCTTGATTTCTACTACTCCATTTTCAAAAACTTTCACCACTTCATATGGCCCCATCTAGTGTGTACAAAATCTCCCCTTAAAATGTTTAAATTTAGAATCATAAATGAGTACCCAATCACCTATTTGGAACTGCATCTTTTTTATCAACTTGTCATGCCATTTCCTGTAATATTGCTGCATCAATATATTATGCTAAACATCATCACTTCTTATTTCATCAAGTTCATTTAGTTTTAAAATATGATGTTTTTTTTCTTCCACAATATCCAATCCCAATTGGACAACAGTTCTAAAAGTTTTAATTTGGAATTCAATCAGTAACAGGACCTGCTTTCCATACAGCATCTCATAAGTTGTATGGCATGTACTATTCCTCAAGGTAGTTCTGTAAGCCCACAATGCCTCTGGTAATCTAGTTTCCCAATCTTTCTTATGAATATTCATTGTTTTGGTAAGAATGGACTGATCAGCTTATTAGTAGATTCTACTTGCCCATTTTCTTATGGGTGGTACGGTGTTGATTTCGTGTGATGAATTTTATATTGATCCATAATGCCTTTCACAAAATTAGAAACAAATTGAGGCCCATTGTCAATAACAATTTCTCTTGGAACACCAAATATAGTAAAAATTACATTAAGTAAAATTCAACAACTTTTTCAGTGGCAAAAGAAACATCTCTAGTTTCTACACATTTTGTTACAAAATTTGTGCAAACCAAGATATGTCTTTTGTTTAAATATGTCGGAGCTATATGTCCTACAAAATCAATAGCCCATTTTTAAAATGGTTCAATCATGACTTGAGGACACAAAGGAATTTCATTGGCTTGACTAGGTTGGCCTATTCACTGACAACTATCATAGCGCTTGACATATTGTTTGGAATATTTGAACAAATAAGACCAAAAGTAGCCAGCACAGAGAATTTTATATGTTGTTCTTATATAAGCAAAATGGCCCCCACAAGGTTCATCATGGGCAGCTTTCAAAATATCAAACACTTATTCCTCTCTCACACATATACGAATAATGAGGTCAAGTACAGTGTAAAAGAGGTCTTCCTGAATCCTGGAATATGAGACACTTTTCTAAATAATATTCCACCTCTATCGAGTGGATAGGTGAGGTGGTGTTTTTTCTATAACTAAATAATTAGCTATATTAGCAAACCAAGGAGAGTTTGTTGACACAACAAAAATATGCTCGTCAAGAAAAGAATCATCTACATGAATTATTTCACCAAGATTATTTAATAGAAAGATAATCAAATACAACATTCGATTTTCCTGGTCTATCAATAATAACATTAAATTTTTGCACCAAAAGTAACCACCCGGTCACTCTACCACTAGTCAGAGTTGTTTATTAAATATTTTATGGCAGAATGGCTTGTATGTATAAGTACTTCATAACCCATAATGTAGTGTCTAAATTTATTAAAAGAAAATATCACAGCTAAGAATTCTTTCTCAATTACTATATAATTCAATTCAGGAGGTGACAAGTTTTTACTAATGATGTAAATAACATAGGATTGTTGATTTTGTTCTTGTCCTAAGGTTGTTCTGATAGAAGTATCTGAGGCATCTGAGGAAATATGAAATGGGAGAGAACAATTAGGTCCCCTCAAGACTGGTGTGTGTACTAGTTTTTCCTTGAGTTCCTCAAAACCTTGTTGGTAGGCTTTATTCCAAGAGAAATCGATATCCTTAGCTACAAGTCAAAAAAGAGGGGTAGCTATCCTAGAAACGTTTTCAACAAATCTCCGGTGATAGCCTGCATGTCCAAGGAATCCTCTCATTTCCATTTATGTTTTAGGTGCAGGAAGACGTAAAATAACTTCTATTTTAGCTGGGTCTACCTGGATACCTTTGTCAAAGATAAGATGACCAAGAACCACCCCCCACTTTGCACATCAATCTACATTTCTTATCACTCAAAGTGAGGCAAGCTTCCTGGCAATGAGAAAGCACTTTTTCTACATTTTTCAGGGCTTCTTGGAAAGAATCATCGAATACTTAAAAATCGTCCATGTAAACCTCTACACACTCAAGGTCGAAAAAATGGCCAATACTACCGTTTGAAATATACCTAGCACATTACAAAGTCCAAAAGGAAGCACTCAATAAGCGAATGTTCCCCATGGAGAAGTAAAAGTGGTTTGTCCTAATCCTCGAGTACGATTTGTATTTAGTTATAACTGCTAAATCCATCTAAAAATGAAAAGTACTTTTTACCAGTAAGAGTATCAAGCACCTAATCGATGAAGGGGAGGGGAAAATAGTCCTTGAGAGTGGCTTTGTTTAGTTCTCTATAGTCAATGTAAATACGCCATCTCCCGTATTTCTTCGGAACTATCATTAGTGGGGAGACCCACTGACTATCATATATAGGATAGATAAAATCGGCATCTAAGAGTTTTTGTAATTCTTCTTTAACAATGTCTCTTAGTGCAGGATTCATGCACCTTTGGGGTTGTTGAATAGGTCGGGCTCCCTCCTAAATATAAATATGATGAGTACAAGTTTCAGGAGGGATGTCTTTCATGTCCTCATAACTCCATGCAAAGGTACCAAGATGGTCTCGTAAAAGTCTCACAAGTTTCTCTTGCTGGGATAGGTCCAAGTCTGAACTAATATATAACGATTTTCCTGGACTAATATCAACAAGAGTGGTCTCAATCTCTAGAATGTTAGGAGACGCAGAAAAACTTTGTAGTCGAAAGGGCTAGGACTCATAATGAAAATGATGCCCTTCTGCCAAGGTTGAGAGTAATTTACATTTTGATAGGAATATGGTGGTGAATTATAACCAAAAAAATACAGAGTATGTTCAGGAGTCATACATGTACCTACTTAAGGCCATGATTTTTGTGCTCCCATAGCAGGTAATGGCTCAAGTTCTTGATGCCCTCCTACGAATGATGTTTTCAATCCTGGTATATAAGGGAATTCCTCGGTAGGATGGTTTCCTGTACATATCACACATTTATTAGCACTCTTAACATCTACACGGAATTCACACAAAAGATGCTTCTTTATACATTTAGGACAATAAATGGACAATGTCTCTAGCTCTTCTACTAATTTATGATAAAATTTCAAAGAATCTGTTTGTTTGCTAACAGTATTCATAATTTCAATTTTCATATTGTCCATTTTATTTTCCAAACCAATGATCATAACATATGTAGATCCAAATCTTCTATTTTTAGAATTACTTTGAATTCCTCTACCATATCTAGATTGATTTCATGAGAATTCCCTGCACAAGTCACAAATCTGATCAAAAGTCTTTTGAGCAATATCCCCTTGTCCTAGCAAATTCAAATTATTTCTAGCATCATCAATAATTCCTTGTAAAAACAAGGTTCTAATAGTACTTAGATCAAATTTATGTTTCGACCTTGGAAGAATATATAAAAATATTTCTAAATAATCCTCTTGTGCATTAATCCTTCTGCATGCATGAGTTTCCTTTATAGAATAAAACATCCAACTGATAGTACACTATCCCTATCTTTAATTTCAACTCAGTCTTTCCCAGAATAGACATGCATGAGTTCTGATGAGAGAATCTTCAATTATCTGGAGTACACTAGTTGGATGCATGCATGCATTAACTGACTAAACTCACAATTAGTTCCTGAAATAGTTTGGAACTAATTTAACTGGACTTAACTCAGTAAACTGAGCTAACTAATTACAACTCAATCTTATCTCCTTAAATAAGGGATAATCTCTTTAATTTAAGGGATAACTATTGCATGGCTTCACAAAGACTTCTAACTTGAATTTCTCCAATTAATTAACTCAAGATGAATTAATTAATTATTTTTCAAGCAACTAGAGAGACTAAATTTGAATTTAATTCATAATTTTAATTCAAGCACAAATTAAAATTGGAATATTCTTGTTGCCACATTTCAACACAAATATTGCGTATGTATCTATGTGCTAGATTATTGGAAAGAAATTTTGATTTCATCACATATCAACATATTCCACGCAATTTAAATACATTAACAAATGCATAGAAAAATTTGTTCTTGATAGGCATTTTGTTCTTGATAGTAAGTAGAAAATAAAACATATATGTATATGTATATGTATATGTATATGTATATGTATATGTATATGTATATGTATATGTATATGTATATGTATATGTATATCACTTCTGTTAGAGTGTTTACATAAAGATATCAAAAATTAGAGTGTTCTGGGACACTTGGCTTTCGAAGCCTACAAAATGTTAAAAGAACTAGAAAGGCTATCATCTTGCACGATGCTCATGATAGCATGAGACCAATCTGATCACTTGGCCTAGTAGCCGACGCAATCTCACAAATATTCCCATTGTGTGTCTCTACCAACGAAGTGGCACCTCATCAATAGTGGCATACTCTAGGACTCCTCATGTTATTCCCTCCAGGTTGCGCTCCATATCAGCTAAGGGGTTTTCCCCTTCATCATAGTCTACACCCACTATCTGATGACAAATTCACCGTGCTATTGGCAAAATGCTAGGTGGTCTCTCTGGTCCCACATCTCCACATTTATCACAAGTTGAGTCTCAATTTACGCTTTTAAAAAAATCATAAAACTTGAAAAAATCCAAAAAACAAGTTTTTACCTACATCAGTACAATTGTTCTCCTAGTGGCAGAGGTAGATCTGGATCCCACTTGAAATTTGTACCAGCATAAGCATAGTCATCTACCATGAGTAGTTGGCATTCTAGCCAAGAGAAAAATTGAGGTGGGTAATTCATACACTAACGTGTTCCTCCTTGAGGCATAATTTGACTCCATCTCACTAGTTTCAAATCTCGGGGGGTAGGATTTGGTACCTCTACCCACTGTTACTAGAATAAGGGAACTAGCTCTAAAAAGAAGGTTACTAGTATCGAACCAAACCCAAATTTCTTTAGGTGTCAATGCTTCCCCTTGGTCAGCTATCTTTTCATATTTGCCTGAAGGCCTCCACACCAGTTAAATATGGTGGGGGTAAAACACACAATAGCATACTCGAACTGGGATTTCGAAGCCTCATGCAAGGCTTGCGTACCAGCTACACGCACCATAATGAACAAGATCATTCTCAAGGGAAGGTTGTTGGTGATTGTCGTTGTCTTCACCTTCCCTCCATTGGTCATTTCGGCACCTGGACAATGCCTCTAGATTAGAGTTCTTGTACTCTCACCTCCTGGCTGAGATCCAAAGAGTTGGATCACTTCTCCTCTTTGGGATAATCTTGTGATGAAGCAGACATCTTCCTCCTCAAGTTCTAGTTCTTGGCATTTTATGATGAAGATCTCTTAGTCTACATCCAAAAGATTACTCAAATAGGACAGCAATTCCATCTGGGCCCTTAACCCTGTGGTCCTAAAGAACTTTAGTAACCCACAGATCCTTAGAGAATTGATACATGCAAGATCTTAAGTTGCTTGGTGGTGTTCAGCATCATGGCCTCTTTCTTTCCATTCCAGAAACAAGATCTCTTGAAAAACATCATTTAACACCAATTAATGTTTTTTTCATGGATTGAAATCAAAGAATTTTTCTTGAAAAGAAGGTTTTTCTTCCAAAAATATTTCCTCATCACCATCACACCTGTTTTTATAAATAGAGCGATATCATCACGCAGGTCCAATGACCATACCCACAATGATTGTCAGCACCCTAAAAATTGAAAATCCTCCCTTATAGTAACAAATTACCATTAAAAATGCATAAAATTATGATAAAATGCAAGAGCAAAGATGGGCCTCTTATCTATTCTAGATGGTTCGTGAAATGGCACTTTCGATCTCCCGTAATGGCCATTTGAAAATCGAGAAAATTAGGGCATAAATGCACTTTTAGAGCTTAATATGGTAAAATGGTAAAACAATAAAATTACTTTTGGTTATTTTTAAGTTTTGAAAGTCATTTTTGTCAATATTTTAATAATATTTTTTTATTATTTCCTGATATCAATGATAGGTGTGTCTCTTTGTGCAGTTAAACTTCAGGTAAACGATGATCATTATTGACTGATTCTTGTGAGTGTTGTTTTATCTCTATTTCGGCCTCATTAAATAAACAAAAAAGGAACCCCCCTCAAGTCATCTTTGAGCTCTTTTCTGACTCTCGAAAATTGACAAGATTTCTGAGTACTTATCATTTTGAACTCGTTAAAGTAAACAAATCAACGTCATCTCAGTATACATTTACCCCTTTATGGGTTGAGATTCGCTATTTACAAAAAAGGTACACCTTGATCGACATGGTCAAGAGGTTCTCTCGGATATTATTTTCTACCTTTTCGGACTCAAGAGACAAATTACGAAAAGGGACATGATGGAGTTTTCTTTTTCGTTTCTTTTTACTCTAAACATGAAAAAGGCATCGAGTTTGTCTTACATCGAACTCATTAAAATTTTATGATGAAAGACTCATTACCATAATGAGACTAAGCTTCTCCTTCCTAGAGCTCGTAAAACTTACCAATATGGATTCATTCGAGGAATGAAATTACATGACAAGAATATGCCATCCCCTTCAAGCTTGTGATAAAAATAATTGGGGTACTCACTGAAATGGCGAGAAGAAATGAAGATGAAACATCCTTTGTATAGGCAGCATGTCACTCTTGAAGATGACACTCTTCCACTCTTGTGTCCATTTTGGATATCCTCACTCAGTCACTCAGTAAATAACTACAGATTGGATTCGTGACACCATTGTTCAAGAGAAATCCAATCTGTAGTTATTTACCTATACACCGTTTAATTCACTGTTATAGTCTTGAAAATTATTCCACTTTATTCCTTGTTTTGTATTCTTGATGGGGGATTCATCATTGCCCTCATTCAATGGGTTTCTTCCTGTCGACCTTAGCTCATTATCCAGGAAAATGACTTAGAAACTCCCTTTTAGTACCTTAGAGCTTGAATGCCTTAATGGCAAGTTCTTCACATCCGACGACAGGTCTTCATCATTGGCTTTCGATCAGGTAATTCCATGAGTGTTCAACTTCATCTTCATTATCACATTCACAAATTGTATTATTGTACCTTGAGAGCCATTATCATTATTGGTGGGTTCTCTCATACCTGTTAATGGTCCACATCATTAGCCGGTAATCAGGTGGTTTTCTAGCATGTTCGACTTCAACACATTCATTCGCATGATAGAATTTGTACTTTGATCGGGTCGAGATGGAGTGCAAGACCCTAGGTCTTGTCTAATATGACTTAGTTTACATGGGGTTATATGTTGTTCATGATTATACACATGTTTCTACTATATGAATGGTTGTGACCATACCATGGGACTTTATATTTATGATGATCCTAGTTATCTGGATGGCTGCGCCCATGCCATGTATTTTTTCATACAGTCTTCAAAAATGGTCATCGTATTTCTCAATAGAGTTTAAAATTGATCTACTAACACTCATGATTGCAACAAAATTCTGGTACTGTGACAAGGTTCCTACATCGAACCCAACTTTCCTCTACTGAAACATATATTCCTACAGTAGAACGTTACGGTTCTTGTACTGCATAAAGTATTCTTAAAAAAACAAATTTTCTTTGCTATACGTAGGCTTAATTCACCAATAAATTGCAAAATTTAAAGGAGTTTCTTCTATGACCAGTTTCGGATGTCATTATGTTTCCTCGATCTAATCAAGTAAGGTCTTCAAAGATTCATCAGATCCTACAAAAAAATTATGAGGGAAAGAAAGAAGTAGGACAGGGGCAATCTTTTAGAAACGGAAGGAAATTATTGAGGGAACTTAGAATGAGATAAACCACTAGGGGGATATAGGAAATATGGAATGGGGAAAACAATTTCAAGGATAAGAGGAAAAACCATAAATCGGGACACGAAACTTGTGAAGAATAGGAGGGAAATTTCAACTAGGACAAAAGAATAAATAGAGGGAAAATTACGAAAAGGGAACAAGAAGAAAGACAGAGTTTTTACCTCAATCCAAGATGTCTCTACCACATAATGTTGTACCTTGGAAAATTAATTGTAGCAGGAGTTTTGTGTCATTTGTACAAGATCTTCCATGTCAATTGCCCTGAACTTGGATAAGGGATTAGTTCTGCCAATCATTCTACTATCACCAAAAAACTGTACAGAAACTTGTTTCTTCTCAATGACAATCATCATTTATAATAATCAAGTAACATCCTTTTTTATTAAAAATATAGATCCCCCTGTGAGCATGTAGGTTTTCACGCAAACCCTTCCATGACCATGTCAGCATGCTAATTTTTAGAGTCATAGGTACACATTTTTTTAATTTGTTAATTTTCTAGTTTTTTTAATTTATTCTTTTTTATTGGAAAATATAAATTAAATTCATAGTAGGTTGGCATCATCACCTACCATTCTTAATTTTGGTTGCTAATGCACTTGTTGTATGAAGTTTTCCTTTGTGGTGGGCTGAAAATATACATTCAGTCTATGCCCATTCACAAGGAAAATTGATTCATGTTTGTCGATGGTCTTGATTTCTACTACTCCATTTTCAAAAAAATTCACCACTTCATATGGCCCCATCCAGTTTGTACAAAGTTTCCCCTTAAAATGTTTGAATTTAGAATCATAAATGAGTACCCAATCCCCTGGTTGGAACTGCATATTTTTTATCAACTTGTCATGCCATTTCCTTTGCTATTGCTGCATCAATATATTATTTTGAACATCATCTCTTCTTATTTCATCAAGTTCATTTAGTTGTAAAAGATGACGTTTTTGTGCTTCCGCGATATCCAATCCCAATTGGGCGATAGTTCTAAAAGTTTTAATCTGGAATTCAATCAGCAACAAGACCTGCTTTCCATACACCATCCCATAAGGTGTATGGCATGTATTATTCATCAAGGTAGTTATGTAAGCCCACAATGCCTCAGGTAATCTAGTTTCCTAGTCTTTCTTATGAATATTCATTGTTTTGGTAAGAATGGATTGATTAGCTTATTAGTAGATTCTACATGGCCATTTGCTTGAGGATGGTACGGTGTTGATTTTGTGTGATGAATTTTATATTGATCCATAATACCTTTCACAAAATTAGAAACAAATTGAGGCCCATTGTCAGTAACAATTTCTCGTGGAACACAAAATCTAGTAAAAATTTCATTAAGTAAAAATTGAACAACAACTTTTTCAGTGGCAAAAGAAACATTTCTAGTTTCTACCCATTTTGTTACCAAATTTGCGCAAACCAAGATATGTCTTTTGTTTAAATATGTTGGAGCTATATGTCCTACAAAATCAATAACCCATTTTTCAAAGCCTTCAATCATGACTTGAGGACACAAAATCATTTCATTGGCTTGACTAGGTTGGCCCATTCACTAATAACTATCATAGCGCTTGACATACTGTTTGGCATCTTTGAACAAAGAAGGCCAAAATTAGCCAACGCAAAGAATTTTATATGTCATTCTTCTATCGGTAAAATGGTCCACACAAGGTTCATCATGCGCAGCTTTCAAAATAGCAAACACTTCTTCCTCTCTCACACATCTACGAATAATGAGGTTAGGTCTGGTGTAAAAGAGGTCTGCCTAAATCCACGAATATGAGACACTTTTCTAAATAATATTCCACCTCTATCGAGTCGATAGGTGAGGTGATGTTTTTCCTATAGCTAAATAATTAGCTATATCAGCAAACCCCAAGGAGAGTTTGTTGACACAACAAAAATATGCTTGTCAAGAAAAGAATCATCTACAAGAATTATTTCACCAAGACTATTTAATAGAAAGATAATAAACTACAACATTCGATTTTCCTAGTCTATCAATAATAGTAACATTAAATTTTTGCACCAAAAGTAACCACCTAGTCACTCTACCACTAGTCAAAGGTTTGTTTATCAAATATTTTATGGTAGAATGGTATGTATGTATAAGTACTTCATAACCCATAATGTAGTGTCTAAATTTATTAAAAGAAAATATCACAGCTAAGAACTATTTCTCAATTACTACATAATTCAATTGAGCAGGTGACAAGCTTTTACTAATGAAGTAAATAACGTATGATTGTTGATTTTCTTCTTGTCCTAAGGTTGTGCCAATAGCAGTATCTGAGACATCTGAGGAAATATGAAATGGGAGAGCACAATTAGGTCCCCTCAAGACTGGTGTGTGTATTAGTTTTTCCTTGAGTTCCTCAAAATCTTGTTGGCAGGCTTTAGTCCAAGAGAAATCGATATCCTTAGCTACAAGTCAAAAAAGAGGGGTAGCTATCCTAGAAAAGTTTTCAGCAAATCTCCAGAGATAGCCCGCATGTCCAAGGAATCCTCTCACTTCCATTTATTTTTTGGGTGCAAGAAGACATAAAATAATTTCTATTTTAGTTGGGTCTACCTGGATACCTTTATTAGAGACAAGATGACCAAGAACCACCCCCACTTTTCACATCAATCTACATTTCTTATCACTCAAAGTGAGGAAAGCTTCTTGGCAACGAGAAAGCACTTTTTCTAAATTTTTGAGGGCTTCTTGGAAAGAATCACCAAATACTGAAAAATCATCCATGTAAACCTCTACACACTCAAGGTCAGCAAAAATGGCCCATACTGCCCTTTGAAATGTAACTAGCACATTAAAAAGTCCAAAAGGAAGCACTCGATAAGTGAATGTTCCCCATGGAGAAGTAAAACTAGTTTTGTCCAGATCCTCGAGTGCGATTTGTATTTGGTTATAACTACTAAAGCCATCTAAAAATGAAAAGTAATTTTTACCAACAAGGGTATCAAGCACGTGATTGATGAAGGGAAGGGAAAGAAAGTCCTTGAGAGTGGCTCTGTTTAGTTCTCTATAGTCAATGTAAATACGCCATCATGTTTCTTTACAACTATCAGCAGTTCGGAGACACACTGACTATCATATATAGGATAGATAAAATCAGCATCTAAGAGTTTTTGTAATTCTTCTTTAACAATGTCTCTTAGTGCGGGATTTATGTGCCTTTTGGGTTGTTGAATAGGCCGGGCTCCCTCCTGAATATAAATATGATGAGTACAAGTTTCAGGAGGGATGCCTTTCATGTCATGCAAAGGTACCAAGTGTTATAGCTCCAAATCTCACTATTATGGTTTGTGATGCTACACCCATGGCCTAGGGCAACCCCTCCTTCCAGACCTGGTCCAAAATCTAAAAAACAGTGTTTTATTCCTTGTACGCGACATTTCCCTGAGTTAAACGCGTGTATACG
>APFE031633530.1:31886-49241 GCA_000404065.3 Pinus taeda
AAAAAGACATCAAAGGGAAGGCCTAAAGGAGGAGAGATCATAGAGCAAGGTTATTATACTGAGTTTTTTTCCCCTGATCAGGTCTGAAGACCCTTGTGCCTTCTGCACTTCCCCCATCTTGTACAGGAAACCCTTGTTTCCTTGGTTTGGATGTTCATTCTTTCCCATCACATCTTGGAGTGAGTAATGGAAGGTGACTTACTAGTGGCTTGAGGCGGGACATATCCAGAAGGAGGCTGAGCTTTGAGCCTGCAGAAGTGGATTCAGGTGATATTGCTCTTTTTTCATATTATTTTATTTATCTAATAAAGAAACACGTCTTGTTCCCGAAATGCTTCTTTCTTTGTGTTAATGATATGCATATGTGAATTTCATGCTTGAATAGATGTTTGTAAGTTTGTAACTAACTCATCTCTTATATAACATAAAGATCATTTTTCATGTAAATCTTTGTCCATATGCTGTTGCAATTCTTGGGATTGTTGTTTTTGCAGGACAAAGGAGCGGAAGGGACGTGAAGAAGGGTTTGCACCCTTGAGTAACTACCCAAACGTAGGACCTCAGGTATGTCCTTCTCACCTTAGAAGTAGCTCTTTCTAGCATAAACGGCTGTGTGTGTGTATGTTTCTTGACTTAGACAACTTCCAGTCTGCTAGGGTTCCACCCAAGAGCCTTAGGGGATAATATCCCGCAACACCAAGATGTTCTCGTAAAAATCTCACAAGTGTCTCTTGTTGGGATAGGTCCAAGTCTAAACTAATATATAATGATTTTCCTGGACTAATATCAATAAGAGTGGTCTCAATCTAGAGAATCTTAGTAGAAGCAATAAAACTCTGTAGTGGAAAGGGCTGGGAATCATAGCTTTCTTGAAAATTCGGGCTAAAAATATGAGAAAGTGAGGCAAAATTTAGCATAACGTCTAAGTTATTCAAGAAATCCTGAATCTCACCATCCTCAGTTGACTCGATATAATGATGGATAAAAGAAACGGATCGAGTCTCCTCAACACTATTGTCATAGTCTAGCCATAAGGTATCTCAAAGCTCCTAAATGGGTCTAGCAGGTGGGTACAAGATGACCTTTTTCCTAGCATCTCCATGATAAATATACATATAACCTGAGCAACATCGCATATAAGCATCTGCGGTGGAAATCCATGGTCATCCCAAAATCAAGGGATGTCCTCTAATAGAATATTTTGGCTAATGCACAATAAAACCTGTCAAGGATTCCCAAGAATCAATTGAAACAACCACATCATCTAATACACCATATGGCTTGATCTTAGATCGGTCAACAAGTTAAAGCACAGTAGAGGTAGGACAAATGTGGTCCAACTGAACTTGTTCCATGGTTTTCCTAGCCATAACATTGATAGTTGCTCCTAGATCTATTAATACATTGGAGACAAGGACATTACCTATCTGGACAGAAACAACTAGGTTTCCAGGGTCGGTATATTTTTCCATTTGAGCACTTCTTGTCATTAACTGAGCGACTCTTCCAACAAACTGTATAGTATGAGGCTCTACTCTTTTCCTCCCTAGTTTTTTAAGACAGAGATCCTTAATGATTTTAGTACAGATGGGGATCTCTTTAATAACCTAAAGAAAAGGGACCTTTATACAAATATTCCTAAGTTCAAAAACCGAGATAGAATCAAGAGTGGGGTCATCTTTCTCCATAAACAACCTCTCTAGAAAGGGAGGTTGGTTTGAAGAAGATGGTAAGGGATTTAAGTGTGTGGGAATGGGTCGAATGGTGACATCTTTTGAATGATTAGGAGATTCCTCCTCACTTTTCTCCTTGATGATCACCATGGGTTATTTTTTTCTTTATCTAGAATTCTTGCCCTTCTCGATCTTAGTTGAAGATCATTAACCCCAACCGGCATAGTTTGATAAATAGGAAAAGGAAGCGGTCTGATAGAATGGATCATTTGCACTGCTTTATTATTTGGGTTTGGTACTAGTTGTGCAGGAAGTGGAGGTGGTCAAAAGGGTGGTGGTAATGGTAATGAAGGCGTGGCCTAAGTCTGTGGAGGAAAGGCTAGTGGCAATGTATACTAATCCATGGGATAAGGTGCATAAGTAGTGGGATATGACTGTGTTGGTGCAGAATAGTGATAGTGATAGTGTGGTGATCCTCTCCATCCTTGTTGACAAGGTGGAGGTGATTGTCGATACTAAAAATGATGCCCATTCTGCCAAGGTTGAGAGTAATTTACATTTTGATAGGAATATGCTGGTGCATTATAACCAAAAAAATACAAAGTATGTTTAAGAGTCATACATGTACCTACCTGAGGCCATGATTTTTGTGCTCCCATAGCAGGTAATGGCTCAGGTTCTTGATGCTCTCCTTCGAATGACGCTTTCAATCCTAGTATATAAGGGAATTCCTTGGTAGTACGTTTTCCTATACATATCACACATTTATTAGCACTCTTAACATCTACAGGACACTCACACAAAAGATGTTTCTTTCTACATTTAGGACAATAAATGGACAATGTTTCTTGCTCTTCTACTAATTTTTGCTGAAATTTCAAAGAATCTATTTGTTTGCTAATAGTATTCATAATTTCAATTTTCATATTGTCCATTTTGTTTTCCAAACCAATGATCAGAACATATGTAGATCCAAATCTTCTATTTTTAGAATTACTTTGAATTCCTATACCATTTCTAGATTCATTTCATGAGAATTTCCTACACAAGTCACAAATCTGATCAAAAGTCTTTTGAGAAATATCCCATTGTCCTAGCAAGTTCAAATTATTTCTAGCATCATCAATAAGTCCTCACAAAAACAAGGTCCTAATAGTACTTAGATCAAATTTATGTTTCGACCTTTGAAGAATATATAAAAGTATTTCTAAATAATCTTCCAAGGTCTCATCTTCACCTTGTGCAATAGTGAAAATCTCATCCCACATCTCTCTTGTTTCACAGTATTCCTAATATTTATTTAAAAACACTCTCTTCATTTGTTACCAATAAGCTATAGTTCATGAACCAACGTAGTGTTGAATCCTTAAGAGTTACAAGAAATAGTGTTAACTTTTGGGCATATGAAGAATAATCATAACTCCTACTCAATATATCAAATTCAAATAAAAATGAATCTAGATCTTCATGTACCTTACCATGGAAATGAGAGAGAACAGATGGTGGAATATTATTCATTCAAACTACTCCATTCAAATCCACAATTGGAAATCCAAAGGTGGATTGTTCCTCATTTGGTTGATTCTCACCGATTACTTCAACATGGTCCTCATTATCTGCCATTCTTCTTCTTCTGATCAAACCACTCTCAACAAATTGTGAAAGTTGACTATGTTTTAGATTAATCTTTTGAGTTCCAGATGTCTCTTTCCTCCCTCCCACCAGTTGTGAGACTCATGAACTACTATCTCTAGAGTCTAGGTGAACAGTGCCTACGTGGTTGGTCTACGTTTGCTTGGACTTTATGCCTGTAATAGAAGGCCCAATACGAGAACAAATTTATGATTTATCATTGTTTCTTCGGCCCTTATTGGGCTTCAAACCCCTATCTCTTCTAGTTATACATTCTAAAATAAATCAACCAAAAAAATAACAATTGAAAAACTTCCTGAAAAACTCAATCAAATGTTGTAGTAAAAAAAGAGAGACAACATAAAAATTAATTCAGATAAAACTCCTTCAAAAAATAGAAGCACACTGCATTTGAAAAAATAATGTAGACTTACCCCTATTGCAGAAAAATCTAAAATATTTACTAGATTTCTTTCAACACCTCCCCAACATCAGCACCAAAATGTTGGGTGTCAAAGTTACAGTTCAGTGAACTCCTTCAACACTTAATTTGTCAAACCAGGGCTACGTAAACTTCAAGGTGTAGCACAAGAAATGTGAAAGGCATCTGGTTTTAACTTCTGTAAATCCTACTTCTAATCCACTAATTAAATTTTTCACAATCAATAGAAAATGAATTACAAAGAAAATATTTCAGCAAAACAACGCCAAGCCACTCTGGGTACTAGATTCACTTCAAAAAAAATTCTTGACAAAAAAACTTTGACAGAAAAATTTAAAGCATGCCTTGTAATCAATCCAAAAAGATATTGAAAGATAAAATATGTACCTATGATCCCAATGTGTAGAAAATAGAAAGAATGATTTTCTATTATACTTTTAAATATATTTCATTTGCTAAAAATATCTCATTACTCTACCAAAGCAATCAAGTTCCTATACCAAATGCACACTGCATTTGAAAAAATAAAGCAGACTTACCCCTATTCCTGTAATGGAACATTTTGTTCCTGTACTGGAATATTTTGTTCTTGTACTGGAACGTTTTGTTCCTACACTAAGAACTCATTGTTCTTGCACTAGAACAACCTTCAACCACCCTTCACTCATATATTAATGTGTTATGGCTAGTAAACTGGAAATAAGTAAAATAGAGAGGAAAAATTTAGCTTTGACTTTAATAAAAAAGACACCCAATCCAAAGCAAGCATTCAATATAAATAACTGCAAATACTGAAGGAAATTCTTGCGATAGAAGAAAGGGAACACTCTTTTGGTATAAATGAAAGTGCTTATCCAAAAGACAAAATTGAACCCTTTTCATATCTCTGTCATAGTAATAAATATACTCTATTTAAAAGATAAATTTTATTAAGTCTTTAATCCGAGAAAAAAATGCCATAAACAATTCCTGTACTTAGTGATATTTAGTTTTGTTTATATGGGGGAATCGTTACAGTTTTAACGTTATGCACAGAGTTATCATTACATAGCCAAAACTTGTATTCATATAAGGGACGCTATGATGTAAGGAAATGAATCAAACTTAAATCATCAAACTCACAACCCTATCCAATCTTTCGAAAATAACTCAAAAAAAACTCAGAAAAGGAAAGAACAGTGCGATTCTTTAAGGAAGAAATAAAATGTTGAAACTGGAAATAGAAATCAACCCAACACACACGAGGAATCCTCAGATCTAAGATCACACATAAAACCATTCACAAGGGTTTCACCAAACCTACAAGCTCAAGCATATGTAAATCACTCTGTATGCACCAACATAACTAGATCTAAACACATTATGAAAGGTAGGGAGAACAAGTTGGTTTGGTTGGGCCCTAGCCAACCAACTTGTTTCCCTTTACGAAAATTCTAAAATCAAATGTGCGAAGGAAACATTACAAGTAATGACAGTAACTAGAAATAAATGAAACTGACATTAGCTCCTTCTTTTATTTAAAGTCTTCTCCAAATATACATTGTAAAACCATAAATCAAGCCCAGAGTGACAAGGTGATACAAGATTACAAAAATTATGACAACAGTGTATCAAAATTTCTTTACAGTATCACTAGCTAAACATATCCTAGAATCCATAGTTTATACATAGATGTTCGGTTCTTGGCTGCAATGAAAAACTTAATAGAAAAATGCATTGAACAACGACCAACCTCCATATTTAGCACATCCAAAACACTCCAAGCCTAATGTAGAAAATGGAACGAATGGGTTGGTTGTACACCTAGTACAGGAACGACATATGGTACAAGAACTTCGATTCCTGCACCAACCAAACTCTGACTTCGATTAATGACATTTACTCACCATGTATTAAAGAAATATGAATAGATACATTACAAAGTAATATAAGAATATTCAACTTTTTCAATGATTAATAAGCCTGTATGATCCATATCCAACAAAATGACAAAAAGGAACCAAAAACCATGTGTAAGGGTTTTTATTTAATTGTCGAACATAGGTTTGGGTAGCATAATTAGGACAAAGGTAGGGTTAAAAAAGGACAATCATGGCGACCAAAAATGAGAGAACTTAAAAAACAAAAAATAAATAATGGCACACTATAAATATTTACATAACACATAATGATTTTTCCTTAGAACCCTTTAGTGTCGACCTTGGTCCACAGCTAAGACTAATTTTTTCATAGATCACCTGATCTCTATTGATCGTGAACATTCATCATATCATCATCTCTTATAAGCCTTATATCATGCTTTATTTATAGGAACAAAAGACCCTAATTTGTATCCTCTCAAATCACTATAATTGGTTCAATATCATTGGACAAGATTATGGTAATATCAATATTTGTAACCGTTATCCAACTTGTTTTAATAGTAGTTAATTTCCCTTTGATCACTTGTCGACCATTAGTATTAGTAAACTATGTGCATGTTTCTTAATATGATCCTTTACGCTACTCTAGTTAATTATCATCTTTTTTCAATTGTTTGACTACACATCGAATTTGACTGAGGTAATTTATCTCAATTTGACCATCATCCTATCAAATCAAACTTTGAATTATTGTCTCTAGTCAATTTCCCTTTACTAGACTTATTAAGCTTCATTCTAGCTATCTTAACCAACCAATCAATTGACCAACTTAACTCTATTTGACTGGTATTACCTACAAATAGTATAACACCTCAACATTCTCCCACTTAATGTATTCTTTGCATGGACTATTAATGGCATGATTTTAGTGAACAAGGGCACATAATCCCAACTACTCTCTACACCAAGATATTTTACCAACAATCATTGACTTTGTTAAAAAGTATAAAACATTCTTCATCATCTCTACTTTTACTAGAAACACATTCTTCATTTCCACCATGTCTCTAATGAAATGGTATTGTTCAACAATGTTTTTTTCCTTGAATGGTAAGCAAGGTTCTTTTTCAGGTTGATTTCACTCTAATTGTCAAAACCTTTCTTTACTATTTTTGCAACAAAGATCATTTCTAAACTCAACTATCACAAAAAAACTACTCCCTCACTTCTGTGATTAGTTCCTAAGTTTTCAACCTCCATCATTGATAGTTCCATGACCAACTACAACTTACTCATCTAGCTAATAGCTTCATCAAACAAATTCAATACATATTCACTAGTCAACCTTCTTCTTTCTAGATTATCGACCTAGTTAGAATCAACAAATCTTTGTATAGTTGTTTCGTTGTCATTATTATGTCTTCCATGGTAGTAGATCGCACGATAACTTGTTTCACACAAATATCTAAATACTCTTTTTATAATAGTTTAACACTCTTTTCTAGGTGTTTCCATATATCTACTCAATGCACCCATTTCATGAGCAATATCTGGTTGACTGAAAACCATTTCATACATAAGACTACCTACAGCACTTTCATATGAAAAATGGACCAAGCCCTCTCTTTCTCCTCATGTCTTTGAACATTTATCAACAATTATCCTTTCCCAACAACAATTTGTGGCTTCACTAGTTTACAATCTTACATGTTGAAATGCTTCAAAATTTTCTCAATGTGTTTCCTTTAATTTAAAAGTGTTTCCTCACTACATGGTCTCTATTAATATCCATCCTAGGAATGAAATATGTAGTACCGAGATCCTTCATGTCAAATTTGGAAGATGATACATCTTTACTTCTTGAATTATACCCATTTCATTTCCAACTAGAAACATGTCATTGACATATAGCATTACATGTATGGAACGCTTGCCTTCCATGTTAAAATATATACAATTATCATCTCTACTTCTCACAAATCTGTCGATATACATGTGGCACCACATCCTAGGTGATTACTTAATATCATAAATAGACTTCTTTAGCTTGTATACCAACTTCTCCTTCCTATTTAGTATAAAACCTTTAGGTTGTTTCATGTAGATTTATTCTTCCAAGTCACAATGTAAAAATGTTTCCTTTACATCCAAGTGCTCAATCGCTAAATCAAATATCATGGTCAAAGACATTATTATTCTAATGGACTTTAATTTTCAATAGGGGGAAATATCTCACGAAATTTGACTCCCTCAACTTGGGAATAACCTTTCACCACTAATCAAGCCATGCACTTCTTGACTTAACCTATTGTGTTCAATTTTTTCTTGAACACCTACTTGCAACCAGCATGCTTCCCTCCATCAGGTAACTTAACCAACTCCCATGTCTCATTCTTTTGTAAATAATTCATTTATTCATTCATGTATTTTGACCAAAATTTATCCTCTATTGAATTGATCGCTTCCATGATTGACTATGTTTCATTATTGGTGGTAGATAACATAAAACCATACTAAAAATTAGGTGGGATATACCTTTTATGTTCTTTCCTTACTCAATTAAATTTCCTCAAAATCGAATTTTATTGCTCCATCTCTTCCACTAACTTGGAAGACTCATCTGAGTCACTTTCCTTCAACTTCAAGTCGAACACCAATATTTGTTTTCATTTCTCCCATTCTACAATATCTTTAGTCTTGGAAGTACACCTAACTTCCTTGAATATCACATAGTCATATAATCTCTCTTCCTTATCACCAAACCCCATAACTTATATATTTTCATTCCATCACTATGTTCCATGGAAATATACTTAATTTCCTTATTATTCACCTTTGTCCTCTTTTCCTTTTGGAACATGAAAAAATGCCTTATAATTAAAAACTTTGATATGTGTTAGTGATATATTTTTCCTAAACCATGCTTTGCATGGAGTTTTATCAACTCACACTGATGATGGAGACATATTGAGAAACACCCATTGTTAATTACTTCTACCCAAAATTCTTGTGCCAGTCTAGCACCATTAAGCATGCTCCTCACCTAGTCCATCAACATCTTATTCATTCTCTTAGAAAAATCATTATGTTGAGTAATATATGGAGTAGTATTTTGTCGTGTTATCCCATTATGTTTTTAGAAATACTTAAATGATTTATAACATAATTCACCCCTATTTTTAGTTCTTAGCACCTTTATGTTTCTATCTATTTGGTTCTCCACAAGAGATTTGAACTCTTGAAAATTATTGAAAACCTTTGAATTCTTCCTTTGGTAATATAACTATGTCATCCTAAAGAAATCATCAATGAAGGAAACATATTATATAGATTCACCTAGAAATTGTACTAGTACTAGACCAAATACATCACTACAAATTAACTCTAGACCCTTTTACCTTGTAGTTCAAGATGGGGATACATAAATACAATGTTCACATAAATCAACTTCTAAAGTGTTAATATGTAAAACTTTGACCATAATTTTTCTTTTCATAGCTTGAAATCCTTTATCTCCAATGTATCCCATCTTTTGGCGCCACAATATGGTTTCATCAACTAAATAAGAGGTTGATCATTAGTTTCAGGAATGACTAGAGTACTACAAACACTCAAGTAAATATGCCTTGATAGCTTGTACTTTGTCCTAATATGAAAACATTTCCTCAAAACCATCACCCCATGAAATATATTAAATGAATCCTTCTCGAATACTTATACATATATGCATCACCCATTCGACTAATAGATATTAAATTCCTAGCAAAACTTGGAATATGTAGTACACATAGAAATGTTCTATTTTGACCATTCTTTGGCAATGGTCAAACTTGAACTTAGCTAACTATCCTTGTTATTATTCATCCCCTAGGTATACATCCCATCCATCATATTCTTCATATTCACAGAACCACTCCCCATGGGGTGTCATGTGATAGGATGTTCCTAAGTCAATCAACCATGCCTTGTGATATAATTGTGTACTCGTCGAAGCTAAATATACATCCCCTCCTTCATCCAAAGAATGTGTTCTTCTAATTAACTACACATTAGTTCATTTTCTTTGCTCATGAATCTTTGACTCAGGGTCTCTTTTGTCATGCGCTACTTTACTACATTTCCAACATCTTCTTGTCGACTTAGTAGGAGACTTAGATCTTGCTATGGAAAATTTACCTTTACATTTTCAATTGGTGGGACTCCTATCATTAATGCATCTTGTGTTTATCCTTTCCATTGTTCCTTCATCTTATATCCTCCAATAATAGAAATTCCATGAAATCAACAAGAGTCAATGTGATCATGCTGATCCCAATAGCCATGAATATATTATCATCTAAATTTTCAAGGAATGTAATAGGACAATGCACTTTTTCTCTTCAGCAACAAAAATATCCACTCTTAATAATTGACTTGACTATGGTATTGCATGCATGTAGGTATTTTATGACCAAGTCACCCTCTCTCATCCTTAGGTATAGTTTTAACAACTTACTAACTAGTGATTTTGAATGTTGTAAGTTTCTAAAGCTATCCCATAGTGTTTTTCCTATGTCTTCCCCCGAGACACTCAATAACATAAAATCTATAAGAGAAATTTGAATCACACTCCTCTATTTTCTATTGATATTTTCACAATCATTTGTCTACATGATAATTGGAGAGGTTCCAAGATGCACAATGATCCATCCTTCTTATTCCACAAGGAGATACTCCATTTGAAGCTTCCAAAGCTCAAAATTATGACCATTAAACTTCTCGATATATATTCTTATGCTACTATCCATCCTTCTTTAGCTCGAGATTTGTCTTAAAATTCCCACTTGAACATGATTATCTCAAGTCTAATCAAGAAATATTTCTTGAACGGATTTAATTTTAGCATCCATAAACTTTGGTAATGGAGGCATATCTTCGTAGTAAAAAATGAGCTCTAATACCATATGTTGGGCTTAATGCATTTGATTTACATTTTAGATACCAAAGTCCAAATACTAAGTCGACTAGACATGTAAGCTGGACTAGAAGCTCAATTATAATAAACCTTTAAACGCACATGAGAGAACCTAATGAACATAAAATAAACAATCGAACAACACAAATAATTATACAACACACTAATATTTTACTATGGAAACCTTTAACCAAGAAAACTAACCAACCTTTAAGCATCACTGCTCTTAGATTTTGGATTGAGTATTAAATCCATATTACAATGAATGTCTACCTTGGTCCACAACTAATACCAATGTGCTCATGCATCACCTAATTTCTTCCAATTGTGAATATTCATCATTGCATTGTCTCTTGTCAATCTTACAACATTCTCTATTTATAGGCACGAAAAACACTAATTAATAGCTACTTAAATTAGTACATATAATTAAAGATCATTAGCCAAGATTTTTGGATTCTTGAGATTCTTAACCATATTTTTTACTAATTCGTATTGCAATCGATCTCCCTTCGACCACTATTTGACCAATAGTCTCATTCAACAATTTGTGTGTGCTCGATTGTAATCCCTTCGACCGCTCTAGTAATTATTAGCTTTTGTCAGTTACTAGACTACCCATCGAATTTGACTAAAGTAACTTCTCTTGAATTGACCATCGACTTGCTATCCCTATTTGATTGTCCCCAACTAGACTTATTAAGGTTCCTTCCTAGGTCTCTTACTCAATTGACTAAAATCTAATTGATTGAGATTGCCTATAAAGAGTACAATGCCTCATGTAATTTTTCTGTAGCTATGGAAGCTTTTCCATAACCACTTTCATCTTCACCATAGTTGGTTTTTGCAATCCACTTCTAAAGAAATCTTAATTCAGCCTCACAACTAAATTCAACAATCAATGCTCGATTCTATTCACAATTTTTACCGCTGCAAAGGTAATTTCAATTTCATACTCCATATTTATATCCACATAGTGGTCTTCACTTTATTCACCATGCTCATGGTTTGTATCTCATATAGAGTCCACCTTTTCCTTTTGCAATTTCTTCAAAAAAATTCTATATAGTATTAAAGACAACTATAGTTTGTCATGTTTAACTTATTTTGCTTCAATTGTCTTTTTCACAACTTATCCAATTACTTCTACATTATCAAAATCTTCTAGTTCTTTTGTTAATACATTCACTTCATCAACAATTACAATGTTGTATGAATTAGGTTTATATTGACTAATGTTTGTCCCCCTTTTACCTTATGCTACCTACAAAATATTCCAGGCTTCTTTGGGCCTGTTTGTTGTTGAAATTTGTGAAGGATGTCCTTATGGAAACCTTGTTGAATGAGAAACAATGTTATAGCATCATCCTTGTTTGCTCTAAATTTATCCCTCTTATCTTGATTCATGGCCTCATATACTACCCAACATGAAGTTTTTGAAACTCATTCAACGCAATATCACGTAAATCTTCTTCACATAGCTTGATTTTGATCTTAATGGCCCCAAAATGATAGCTTTTATGAACGAGAATAAATGATAATGATAGATAAAAACTACCAAACAAAACCATTATTATGAAAAGCATAAACTATCACTATGTGAATATGTTACTCCATACCTTAACAACTTCTCTCTTTCTTGTCTACCTTTCCCCCTTTATTTTAATATGTTACTTATATTTTCTATATTATTTTATCTTTATCTCATAGCTCTCTTAATTTTTAATGTTTGATCACCCCTTTTTCTATTCTTACATTTTATATAATATTCTTCAAACTATAATGGAATACATGAATTATCAAGACTTATAGTGTTCTTGAACTTTGCCAAACCTTCTAAACATGTGTTCTAGAATGAAAAATATGCAACTTTAGTGGGTGAAAACTCGAGGTTAATAGGGTTGGTTGCCCTCTTATCTAAATTTAAGAAGTGAATGAAATGAAATATAGAGTTAAAATAAAACATAGAGATATGGTGAAATTGAACTTCATTTAATAAATAGAAATGTTGAAAATGTGTGCATGCATAATGAAAGAAAACTAGCTTGAATGGTGGTAGCTTATCTATGAGAAGAGATGTGATGGATACACACATTCCTGAACTATGTTATAATGAGGCTCAAAGGCATTTTTATCATGAATAAAAAATGAGAAACCATAAACATCCAAAACCATAACCCTAGGAGAAGAAGCACCAAAATATTATGGGCCACAACGGGGTAAGTTAGAACATCAACTTCCTGGGTGCTTAACTTTGACATATGATCTCCATTTGGCATTCACAATTTCTAATTAGAAAGGTCTATCTGAAGAGAAGAAATTTCAACAAAAAATATATTCAAAGACACAACTTTTCCCATGTCCCTAAAAACCTTTTTTAGGGCCACAAAACAACTCCATAAGTTCAAGACCTAAAACTACCAAAATAGGAAAATTATACTGTGAGCTAGTGGAATAGGTGGGTGGCCACCAATATCCACCTAGATCATTCCTCCCCCCTTTGGAAGAAATGATCCCAGTTGTGTTGAGTGTTTACATGAGATGAGGAAAATTTTGTTGAACTTAGTACCTTGTGAGACACTTGTGTTGGTGCAAGAGCTAGCCTACTTTGACAACATGATAGAGTTGGATTCTCTGTCGGTGGCTGTTCTTAATCTATATGTCCATGATCTAAGTAGTCATGCCATGTTCAATGTAATATGGTTTGAGCTTTGTTGGTGTCAACCATTCTACAATTTCTAATTTATCCACCAATGGTGGAATGTAGGGCTGAAGGTGGTCCACATTTAAAACTTGGTGCAGGTTAAGGAATGGGGGGATACTTAGATCAAAAGCATTGTTACTTGTTACCTTTGTTATAATGTAAGGTCAATAGCAGAGTGTTGAAGCTTCTGATGGGACCATACAAGTTTTTCATTCTGCAAATATAACCAAACCTTATCTCCCAACTAAAACTTGTGTGGCACCTAGTGTTGATCATGATGTTGTTTGTACTTAGCATTGGGTTTGTGCAATATATGAACTAGGTGGGTCCAGGAAGGCTCAAAAATCAAAGGTGGCCTTGGAAAATCTCAAAATAAAATGAGGTCCAAAACGTAGAGCTCATTGTCCCAATTCCAATGGTGCAAATGATACTCAAATTTGAGTTTATACACTCAATATATTCACAATCAAAATTTTGGTCAACTAGGCCCCACTGACTAAATATGGAAAACCGCTAAATAAATTTGGAGCCCAGCTAAATTGGCAGACCTACTAAATCTAGCAGAATCCACCAAGCTTGGCGACAATTAACAAGGCAACAAATTGGTACTTATTGGTGGTCAAAAATGGTTTAATCGTCTCCTACTTAAAATTGTCGATGACCCCTAAATTATGGCCAACAATTTTTGGATTCATTATTAAAAAAAAATATTTTAAAAAAAATATGGTTGGGGTTGGCCAAGCGGAACCACTCAGCCCCCAACCTATTAAATCATATGGTTGTTGGCCATAATACAATAGTCACATATGATAATGGACTGAAAGGGTTTCAAACTACACCATCCTAGAGGTCGGTCTGCCGATCGATGGTCCAACAAAGCACAACACCCAAATCAATAAAAAGTGGCAAACAAAAATCATAACTGCCAACTATTTTGGGGAAGTCACAAGGTTAGAACTTGGGCGTATCCACACACATTTGGTTTGACCACCAATGGTGATCTAGGTGGATATTAGTGGCCACCCACCTATTCCACCTATACCTCTAGCTAGTTTCATCAGTTTCCTTGTTTAAAGTAGCATTTACTATTTTTAGCAGTTTTTCTGTCATGAACTTCTGAAGCAATTTTGACCCCCTAAACGGTGTTTTTTAGGTCTAATGCAGACCCATATACATAGGGTAGTGTCCTATAGTAAATCTTTTAGTACTCAGAGAGATATTTCCAACGAGGTATCGTACACACCAAACAGAGATAATATGACCAAGTTACGACCCCAGGAAGTTGGCTGCCCAACTAACCTGAACAGGGCCCACAAATTCTTGTTGTTCCATCTCATGGGGTTAGGGTTTTGGTTGTTTAGGGTTTTCCCTTATTGTTCAATAATATAAATGCCCTTGAAGCTCATTGTAACACATTTCAGAGGCATGTAGCCACCACTTCTCTTCTCAAAGATAAGCTACCATCACCCGAGATAGTTTCTTTCCATTTATGTATGTAAGCATATTTCAATTATTTGATATTAATGAAATGAAGTTTTATTTCTGAAGCATCTCTATGTTGATGTGTATATCTATATTTTGTTGCACTCTTGCATAACTTTGTATCATTGGTATCAAAGCATTTTGATCTTTCTCTTTTTTTCTTTGCAACTCCCCAATGAGGTCAAGGTATAAGGAGTTAGGGCTTGAACTAGTTGAACCTTTGCAAGACAAGCCTCGCAAACCTTGATGGCCTCCCTTGGTGGAAGAAAAGAAATATGAGGGGGAAGGAGATCCTTTCAAAATATTTCTCGAGGAATCCCTTGAGTGACAAAGGAACGCGATGATGGATAACTTTTCCCAGATCCTTCAATGGCTACCCACAGGTGACGTATCTTCATCTAGCATCCACTCTCGAGGTGCCACTCCTTTTAAGGTACAATTTAACTTTGACATTCCCATATTTTAAGGATAGACAAATTCAGGCAGCATAGGTAGATGGTTGAATCTATTGGAAGGATATTTTTTAGTTCATGACTTTTCCAATCGAGAAAAGATTACTTTTTCACACCTCAAAGTCGTCCCACATGTCAAGGACTTGTGGGAAACCTACTATGAACAAAATGATGAGAGGGAATCCTCAATGTTTTCAGTCGCATCCACTTCGAATTTTTTTTCACACACCATCAAGGAACAATATTACCTATCGGGAGCTATGAAGATAAATACATAAAGTGGACCGCATTGCAACAAAGAAGGGACCAATATGTTCCTAATTTCACAAATGGTTTCCATAACCTTCGCACGAAGATAGGTATCAAGGATCCTAAGCAACATTTGGTACTCAAGTACCGCGATTTTCGACACAAGTACATCTAGGACGAGATGGAGTTCTTGGACATCTCCTCGCTTGGCACCACCTATCGATATGTTGTCAAGGTCAAGAAAAAATTTAAATAGAAGAAGCAAGACTTTGGATCTATGAATTTGAAGCAAGAGAAAGGCATCCCCAAACCGCAGAACAAAGGAAAAATCCAAGGTGTGGTGACCCAGGCCAACCCATCGAAGCCACAAGCAAAGAACAACACCACGAAGACAAATAAGGATAGACAGAAATGGTGTTAGTTCCATAAGAGCCCCACTCACAACACAAGTGAGTTCCAAGTCAAGAAATCACTAGTGGTCGATCTAAAGGCTTTTGAATCAGATGCATGTTCCGACTCTGAAACAAAAAAATGATAGGGGTAATGAAAAAGGGAAGCAAATTATTGATTTAAAACCTACTACCACTGTTGCCACCACCAAGATCTAGAAGGATGAGCCCGAAGATCTAGAGGAGCGGGAGCGACTCTTCGACTCACAAATGTGGGTGAAGGGTTCTCTGTTATAGTTCATTGTCGGCAGTGGAAGCCAAAAGAACCTCATTTCAGTAGAGTTCGTGAAGCGATTGGGCCTACCGACCACACCACACCTGCGATCGTATACCATTGGCTTCACCAAGGGAAAGATCTTTGTGTCATCCAACAATGTCACCTTCCCTACAACATCAAGCCCTTCACATATGAGGTATTGTGTGATGTTGCTCCTCTTGAAGTTTGTGATGTATTATTATGCCAACCATACTTATGGAAGTGACATGTTGTGTATGAGTCTAGGCCTTGCACTATTATTATTACTTTGGGAAATAATTTGTACGGGATGTTGGAGATAGCTTTGCCTACTGTCATTTCTTTGATCACTATGAAGTAATGTAGTAAGATCATTTCCCAAACCGTAAAATTTATTTTACTTACGATTCACCCTCGGGGCAAGAAGAAGATTGTGGACATGACCTCCAAATAGCGATCCTCTGCACAACAACAACAAATGGACAAGGTTGTGGAGGAGTACAGGGACATCTTCACCTCACCCAGATGGGTGCCTCTACACTATCAAGTCAATCACTCCATCGATCTTACCCCATACGTGTCACTACCCAATGGATCGATCAATCAATGCTCTATTCTAGAGAACGATGAAATCAAGAGGTAGATTCAGGAGTTGTTGCAGAAAAGGCACACCAGGCCAAGTTCATCACCTAGTGGGAGCCTGATCGTGTTGGTATAGAAGAAGGATGGGACGTGGATAATTTGTATCAAGTATCAGGCGTTGAATAAAATCATTGTCTAGAATAGGTATCCAATCCCATAGATTGATGACCTTCTGGACCAGCTCAAGGGGGGGGGGGGGTATTTCAGCAAGATTGACTTGAAGTCTGGTTATCACCAGGTATCGATCGAACCCTCTGATGTGTGGAAGACTACCTTTAAATCAATGGAGGGTCTTTTCAAATGGTTGGTCATGCCTTTCAGGTTGATGAGTGCCCCTGCAACCTTCATGAGGCTGATGGATGACATCTTGTGACCCTTAAGCAACTCATTCATGGTGGTGTATTTAGATGACACTTTGATATTCATCCTGTTACACTGAATTTTGTCACCTTGACTATCTGCAGTTTATGTGGCCTCATCAATAGCCACATTGTCTTCTTTGTCAAGCCCCATACCTCTGCTCTTCATGTCAAAACTTCAAAGAGAGAGAAAGTCACTTGAAAACATGTTTATCTCTGG
>APFE031633554.1:0-14583 GCA_000404065.3 Pinus taeda
TGGTAAAGGTGGACACTTTGAAGAATACTATAGATGCATTGACAAAATCTGTGAGCTCTAAGAAGTTCTCTTGGTGTAGAGAAATAATGGGCGTTTCAGGGCTGGAAAAATGACTAAGATCTCATGTAGCCCCCTGTGGAAAGAAAACAACAAGTGGGAGAATGTTGGGTTGTGTTATATTCTTTCCATGACTAACCTGCATAGTGAACTAGGGGGTTAGAGGGGGGGCGGAGCCCCCCCTTCGTTGCATAGCGGGGTTTGAGGGGAGTAGGTAGCCCCCCTCTACAGGGTCTGGGGCAGCGCCCCGAGAAATTTCTTTTTTTGGACCCTATATTAGGTTGGGCGAACCTACCTATGGTTTTTGGTCCATGGTTTTGGACGCGATGGTTTTCGGTCCATGGTATTGGATGCTTCAACATGTATAAATATGTATTGTATCATTGAAAGGAATATAATGAAAAATCAAATTATTAATCCCGGTTTTGGGATCCAGGGGAAAATATCTGTGTGTATGTGTTTTATGTGTTATGCTCTCGCATTGTTTATTTTCTATGTTTTAGAATTCGTATGCAGGTAATTTCTGTACGAGGTTAAAACCTACAGCAGTTGTGTGGTCACAGATCTAGGATGGTTCATGGCGGCTAAAAATTTGAACCTTTTTGTGGTTAATATCTTGCGGGCATACTCTCACTTAGGATCACCTTCACAGAAAGGGATATGAGGGATGACCATTATGTCAACTTTGTTTTCAAGCGGAGGAGTCGACATAGAAAATTTTCTTATCAAGTCCCTTTGAAGGTGGCATTTGGAACTTCTTCCCTAAGTTATTAGATGCATTTGACCCTCCTTGGGAGATTTGAAGACTCTATTGTACCACTGGTTTTGTTGTAAGTTAAAAAAGCATATTATTCCACAATCGTGGGAATTAGCGTTAAGTTTTTCCCTTTGGATATTATGGAAATAACAAAATCTTAGAGTCTTCAATCTGAAGAGAAGGTTTGTGTCAATATTAAAAGAGATGATCCTTCACAATATCCAGGACACTAATCTTGCGACCGCTTGGACTATCGATAATTGGCAAGTGGAGGATTCTAAAGGACACATTTTGAAGAACCTCAATTTGGATCTTATTTTGTACACTCCCTATTCATCTATTATGTAGCGTTCCCACCATCCTACAACTAATTCATATACCTCATCATAGAGTTCCTTCCTAAAGTTGAGTTTTGATGTTGCCTCCAAGGGAAACCCTAGAGCTCCTAGGTGTGGAGGGATTTTTTAGGATGAAAAATCCGAGGCATTACATATATACACATGGTCGTGCAAACTGACCACAAATAACTTAACAGAATTCCTTCCCATTGAATTAGGTTTACAAATTGCAGTCAAAGAAGGTTTTCATTTGATTTAGGTTCATGAAGATTCACAGGTTTTCATCGAATGCATCCACAAATTGTTAAACTAGAAGCCCACACATAAAACGATACATAGTTGGAATTTACAAGATGTGGTTTCTAACATCAAATACTTACCATCTAGGTTTGATTATATTATCCTTCAGCACTAGTGTCGGGAAGGGAATAAGGTGGCATATGCACTGGCCAATTGGGGAAGTTAGGAATGATGCCTTGCCTTGGATGAAGCTTGGTCATTTTTTTCATTGAGGGAAGACACTCAAGGAATTAAACGGTGGGTGGAGCATGATAGGTCCTTGTGGGAAGCTAACATCCCCTACGGGGGTGTTATTAATAGCCCTTGTAATGACAAGAGGCATGATTAACATGTCAAGGATAGAATTGGAGCGTGGGTTGGCATCCTTTGAAAATGGTACCACACCGTACACTTGTCACCTCTTTGTAATCACGTGGCACATACACCGTTTCCAGGTTTGGGGTCACCTACCCCGGTCCATTCATTTCAAATTCTCGCAAGTGGTAACATTTGTGATGGAGTACAACATTACGTTTGGAATTTGGGATTTTCACTAAGAAGCTTATATGCTTTGGCTTTCGCAGGGTGAATCGGACATGGTCTAAGGAGATCGTGACATACAGTTCTACGAGCTCATTGATGACTGCATGATTTATAGGAGGTATGTGGCTTTTAAAGAGTGTGTTACACCTTACACATGTCCTTTGCTAGACCTCTCACATTGTGCTAATTACCTTCAAATGCAGGGTTCTCTAATGTCGATGCCCTTTCATAAATGCATGGAAATTTTCATAGGGTGGCAACATTATTATGTTACCTAGGGTGGTGAAGAGGGTTTCTCCTTTCCATGTTACTCTTGGTTTCTACCTTTGGTATCCTCAATATTTGTAGGAGGTTTGATTAATTACTATTATCATCTTCCTCCTAGTTTTTGTTCAGTGTTCAAGAAGTCATCCTTTTGGTATTTTCCTTGTTGTTTTGGGAGTTTAGGAAAGGGTCAGTGTTTTTCATCATGTTCCTTCGTAATACAGGGATTGGTCCATCCCTTGAACTAGTGGAAGTTCTACCCATCTTGTCACTTCAAGGTTCTGATACTACATGCATTTCCTTTAATTTCCAAGTTTTGGTTTACGGGGTTTGGTATCGAGATACTTTTTCCATTTCGTTTTAATGGTGATAATTGTCCTTCTAGTTTTATAGCAAGCTCAAGATCTTCAATCTTCCATTTATTTTGTATCTCTCAAGTCGTGGTTTACTCGGTGTTAGGGTTTGTGGGTATGATGAAAATCTAGGGAATTCTCTTACTTTTGAATTCTAAAAAAACCTCGCTTTCCATTCTATATACCTTTGTTGATGGTGCCCTTGTAGCTGAGTTTATTATCTCTTATTTGAAAGTCTATCTCCTTTCTTTTTCGCCTCGATTTTATGCTCATTTTTTGTATCACTCCTTTCCCTCTTCGATATGTCTCCTTAGCATAGAATGCCCAATCGCAAAGGTGGTGCAACTGACTCATCTTGTTCTCACTGGAAATTGTTCTGGTGGGAGTGTGTGGTGAATTAATTAGACTCAATTCCTCTTGATGTTAGGAAGGAGATTTTCCTCCTCAAGTCAAAGGAGTTTGGTGATCATACTTATTTCTCTGATTCTAAAGTTGGAGGAGTCAACCTCAAATGAATACATGAACAGAGGAGACTCGGAAAGCATATGCTCCATTTCCTTCATTCATTTACAGTGCACCAATAGATGGAAACTCTACACTGCATGGTTCTTCAAGATAAGTAGGTAGATATCTATAAATTGTTTGCAGGATAGGAGGTTATCAAGTGGATTATCCAAAACATCCGCTTCATCTTGGATGACATTATGACCAAATTAACAAGGGTGGACAAATTTGTGGTCTTTGACTCGAACACTAAGTCAAAGGAGTTGAATGGTGCCCCTGCAGTCATTAATAGTCCCCCAATAAATGCTTCTTCTCCCGTTATTAATTCTCCAAAGGAGAAATCCTCTCCCCTCTCTCCGATCATTATCTCTGACTAATGGGATTCGATGGCTTTTGTACTCATCTCAACAGGTCATTGTCAGTATGGAACTCCTAGCGTTAGTTGGATTTTCGCTTCAGACTCTCAATGGTCAACATGTTACTATTTTACTGTTATATAAACCTTCTCTTTGCTTTCAATAGGATGGAAAAGGTTTCACCTTTACCTCTTGCCATTATCTATAGAAAATAGTTACTTGTAAATTTGGTTTAGTATGGTCTTATTATTGTAATCCTCCCTAGCTTTATTGTAAAGTTTAAGGGTAACAATGTACAAATATCGTAGACATAGTTAGGTCTCTGTGGCTATATGTCCTTAACAATTTTTATATCTTAATTTTGAACCAATAATAATGATGTTATTTTAAGTACACCTAGTTGAAGAAATGAATTCTTGAAATGGTCTTTTAAGAGTGTGGAAAATTTAATACGTTAAATATAAATGACCTTATCATATTAATATACATATATTACATAATCTTACCCAAAAAAATCAATAGAAATCAATTACATAATCTTACCCAAAAAAAATTAATAGAAATCAATTACATACTCTTTACCAAAAAAAATTACATTATTAGCATCCATTATCTATAAACTATAATGTGAGATGTGTATCTTCACCTAAACTTATTGACTTCATAGTGTGTTTCATTTACTTTATAGTTTTGTATGAGGGGATTTCATCCTAATTTTTAGATAGCTTTTACTTTATTTATCACTGCATAAAAAATAATAAAATGCATTTTTTAAAAACATCAATTTATTAAAAATGATTAGAAATATTTATAAATTAATATGTACATATATTTTAGGGTTGAGTTTATTGGTATGCTTATTTTTAGTAATTTTCTATTCTAAATTGGTTATGTATTTACAAAATCTAATATTATTAGAAGATTTCAAATTTATTTATTGATTGTGAGAGGCTCATTTTACATTTTGGTGAGGGGATGTGTAAGTTTGTCCAGCCATCTGCCAAATTAAAAATTATGTTCTTAAATAGAAAAAAATAAAATAATGCCCACTATAATTATATATATATATATATATATATGGAAAGTAATTTGAAGAGCTATGGTTAACTAATTTATGTCCATATCAACTTCATATATATCTATATAATATGAAAAGGAAAATTAAGTTTTTATGGTTAAATTTTTTATTTAGGTCCTATATATACTTTATTTAACATTCAAAGTACAATTTAAACAATGAAAAATAACAAATTTAATTCCTCTTCCACATATTAAATATATACTTAAAATAAATCTATCCAAATTAATTAAAAATTCATTATCACTTTGTTTTTATTCATTGTTTTTGTTTTATGTTACATTGTAGAATAGTCATATTAATTGAAAATGTTTAATCCTGAGAGCCCATAACTTACTCTAATTCTATTTTATTCCAGTCACATTATGGGAAGTTGATATCTATTGTATATACACTTGCATTTGCATAAAGTTGTAAATATTTTTAAGTAACCGGCATTCTTAATATTAAATTAAGATACCAACATAGAAGCGCACCATGCATATGTGATGGAATGAAATATTTTATTGTTTTCCAAATCAAAAACAGTCATCGACCAAAATCCTCGATGATAATAATAATGGAAAGAGTAGGTTTTCCAAATTCCAACACGATAGGGGTGGGCCATGGCATGGCACGGAACTCCTCGCTCCTCCCCCACTTGCACATCAATTTTGTCTTTCGTTGCCGTTTCATACATTGAAAGGAGACTTTATGAATATTTTTCTAATTGTAAAGTTAGAAGTCAAAGACCATTATAGCAATGAGTGTATGAAGTTCTTCCATCGAATGTTGTAGCAGGTAAAATGTCTTTTATTTTAAGGTTAGGGAAGTTAATCATCCTAATTGAGTTGCAATCATTGGTTGCCTAGTTATTATATTTAACTCCCAAATGTTATATATGGTACACAATGTGCATTGGCTATATAATTGGTTTACTCTAGCCAATGAAACACAACAAAGTCCACCATTTGAGCATATAAAGGAATTTGAGTCGAAGTATATATGTTTTACTTCAATATTAAAAAGGAATATGTGTTTCAATTCAGTTAACTTTATTAGTCTTTGCCTCCACCATGGACTATAGCTTTTACTTCATAGTCAAAATCCATTGACCCCTTATTAATTTGGACAATTTTCATGTGCATAACCAATGTTTTTGGGTTTTTTTTTCTATGTTTTTTTTTAAACTATTAAAATAGTTATAATTTTTGAAAAATTAATTTCTTAATTTCTAATTGGCCTAGAGCATGTTCATAGGACATAATAGGCTTGGTGGAGTGTTATTTTATTTTCCTATTTGTTACTGCATCAAAAATCATTTTAAAATGAAAAAAGGCTAATTTTGTAAATGGTCATTCTGTCGGTGAGTGCTCTACTACTGACGCTGACACCATATGCCTATTGCTTTGCCCAACGATGTTAGAAGCTGCTACAATGGTCCCTTACATAAGTGCAGGGGGTAGGCATTGCACAATCGCTCCTAATCTTGCTTGTATTTCCCTAACAGAACATCCATAGACAACCATTATACAATGGTTGTGAAAACAATTTTCATTCCCTCGTCTTCGAAAGCTGTATTAAGCTCTATACATGGTGGTTTTTGTAGAGCTTATTTAGAACTTGATATACAATGAGACATGACCACTTAAGTAAGATGGTGGGGGATGTGTCGAGCCATGACTATCAGGAAATTCCTAGTAAATTTTCTAAGTAAGATGATAATAGTCAATGGAGATTAATAAGAGGCTTATCAAGTTTATTATAACTTGGTAAGACATAAGCAGTTGATTAAGACATTCATATGAACACACATCATGAGCAACATACACACATGGACACAATGATTTAACGTGGAAACCCAAATAGGAAAACCATCAATTTGTTTGGTATTGTTGTTTGTGAGCACCTAGTCACATAGGAATATAAAGAACTCGGTCTGTTGTCACACACAACTCCTTCATCTATGCTCTGTAGACTCACTTTCCACTGCTCTCCTGAAAACTCCTTCAAATATGCTCCAGACCCTCAATTAGTTTGTACAATTATTATTTGTTAGCCATCATTCTCATTATGTGCACTCATAGTCTCTTATAACTATTCACACTCTTACACACAACATCTAATGATACTCTCCGCTTGACTCAGTCTTTCATGATCTCTTTGTTCACCAACAACACAATGAACGATGCAAATTGTTATCTCATCAAGTACTGCATTAAACATACAATATGGCAAATTGATCTTCAATTAATAACATGCATGTGGGATATTCAAGGCTCTATAAGGCTCTAAGGCTCTATAAGTCTAGTTGCATGCCATTTAATATTCAATTACTCCGCAGTTGCAGTCATAATAAATTTGAGAGTGGACTTTGGAGGTTTTTCAAAGCTTGAAATTAATTCTCAGACCTTCTCCACACTCAACGATTTCAACATTAAATTTTTCTTATTTAAATCGCATTACTCTCTAATACTCAAGATGTACATCAATATGGGATATAAAGTTCTTGGTCTGATCTCCATTAATAATGTCAACACACGAATTCATATCGTGCTCGTCAATATATTTTCAAGTCATTCATTGCTTGCACAAACCAACTGTAGAGAGCTCTAGATATGGCATAGATTCCTATAATAACACATAGGCCAAAATAGTTATCAACCTATTCACACCTTCTCCTCTAATTCATAGTAGACCCCCAGATATGGCATAAGTCCCAACCATAGCACATAGTGATATAATGTTGTAATGTTGTCGACTCGTTCAATTTTACTAGCGCTAAGCCCCCTTTTGAATTCCCCATGACACCTTTTCAATATAATAAGCTCAAAGGCCCATGGTCACATGCAAAAAATCTGCATATTGTAGACCTCGGTGTACCTTTTGATGATTGAATGAACTGTCAATTGTGTTATCCTCCACAATATCCCAAGGCTGAAAAGGGAGACCGAAGGAGGTAACCTCAAACCACTTGCAGTTCAATAGCTAGCCCTGCTAAACCAAAGAGGGATCTCTCTATGAATTCATAGCTAATGATGATTGAAATGAGAAATGGTTTTAGGCTAGATATGTTAGGCTCGGGTAGGGTTTTGAAAGTTTTAGGTTTTCATGCTAGATAAGAGGTGAAAACTAGGTACCTAGGTCAAAGTCTCAAAGGGTTACGGCAACAAAGATATAGAGGATCTAGGTAGTAATAATTATGTGATGGTTTTAGGGTTTGTCGGTGTAGTGTAGTCTTTGGAAGAATAAAATGTCTTAATGAGCATGAGCACATGAATTCATTAAGAAAGGAAGAAAATTACACAAAATGATATTCCCATAAAAATAGAGCTTTATGCAATACCTTTTCTTATAAAATTTAAGGAAAACCACTTTAGAAACAAGATATGGAAAGGAAAAGTGTATATCATTCAAATAAAACTAAAACAGAGAAAACACATCATCACAAACTCGCTGCACATAAATTCCTAGATAATAGTTGCATCTGCTCCTTTGATTTCATGAATAAAATGTCCAAGTACAAGATACAAGTATTCTCTCCTCTGATTTCCAACCTTTTTCACTCTATAATTCATGAAATATATACAATTAGCTCATCCCTGGACTAAGGGAGTCAAGCTCAACCATCTCCCTGAAGATAGAAATGGTTGCATTAAATTTGGCACTTCATGTTAGGAATAGGGATTGAATTTCTGAAAATAGGTGTCAACGACTAACTCGTATCTATCGAATCATGAAATATATTAAAAAATTCAATGAGGTTTTTGTATATTAGCTTGTTTTTGAGAGAAACCTCTCTCAATTTACACAAATTCATCTCCATCTCCTCAAAATATGTGTTGCACAATCATGACTAAAACAAGAAATCATTAAATGTTTAAATCTGTAAAACTAGGCTGTAAATATCTAGTCAAATATTCCAATCCAAAACACCTATGAAGAATCTGAAACAATTTTTTTATATTTGGCTCTTTCTTGAAAACAACCTCCTTGTGTTTCCTAGAATTATTTTCTAGCTGTTAGAAAAGAGCGCCAAAACACAATTGCTAAAACAATAAAACAAATTCAAAATTTGATTTTTTGAACATAAGCCTCAAATCTCGCTACATATCTCCAAAACCATAACACCTGTGAATAAAGTGAAGGATTTTTTTGTTCATTGGTTTGTTATTGACAAAAACCTCTTTCACTTTGGTAAAATTCATGTCCATTACTTCCGAAATGGATTTTGAAGTAAAATTGTCCATGTGTGCAACAAATGACCTCAAAAGTCCCATGAGATTTCTGGTAATACTTTTGATGATGACCATGACCTTAGGCTTATGATGGGAGTAGCATATAGATTATACATTGACTCAAGACCCTTTTCCAAATAAGAGAGATGTCAAATTTTATTTGAAAATATAATAATTTTACCCTAAGACCCTATCTACAATATTAAAAGAGTACTTTTGATCACTGTGACTATTGGACACTAACATTGGCTCCAATTGGGGATGGAAGCTCCTTAGGTGGTGTCAAGAACACCATAGACCAGGTAGCCTTGTTCATTGGGAGATGGAGTCACCACAACTACAATCTCAAACTGACTCAAATTAAACTGCAAACCCTATTGGAAATTGAGACTGAAAAATATGCTCAAAATGTTGAGCTTATTCATCACACCTTACCTACTCTGATTGATCCATAAACAATTTGATCAAGTGAAGTTGAAGATCCGGTGTAACCAATCAAGTACATGACTACTTGACTGATGCTTGTATTAAGCTCCACCAAGTATAAAGAAATATTTAGAAGATGGAAACTCAAAATTATACCTGAGTCCAAAACCTGTGTTGGTGAATAAAACAAACTCCACTTTTTCGGACGCTTGCAAAAGACTACCCACAGGGTCTTGAAAATCATTAAACATTTCCTCTTTTTGATCAGCAAAAAGAAGGGAGATGCCTTCAAATATAATGGCTGATTGTTCTTCTTCATTTGGTCGATCCTTCTTAAATGGAAATGCAATAATACCATCCAAATGAGAGAGAAGATTTGTATGTTCTTGCAGATCTTCAATTGAGGTTGCCAAATCAGCATCAACACAAATATCTACAAGTGTCTTTTCATGTATATCAGAAAACAAATTGTCTAGGCTATGAAAAAATGTTATATCTTGATCATTTGAAGGATGTTGAACATGTTCATCAAACTCAAGACAACAAACCTATTGTACACTATTTTTTACCTCAATGGATAAATCATGACTCTCTAAAGTTTCAATACAAGCAAACTTAAAATTATGATATGTACATATTTCTTCCTGAATTAAAAACTCAGGAGAGGAAAAGAATGAAGGTAAGTTGGAAAGAACATCTTTATATATATCTTGATCGCTTGAAGATTGGCAAGACTGCTGCAAATTATTATCAACTTCGTATGATGGAAGATCATTGCCATGTTTTGAAGAATTCTTCTCAAGTTCACTATTATCCAGGGTAGAATCCATGATCTTGTCATGGTGGTGAAAAGGGTTTTCATTCAAATCATCCAAGAGTTCATCATCCATAAAATCTTCATTTCCATAAGAACTTTCCAGCTCTTGAAAAAAAATCTCAAAGTGATCACAACAATCCTCAATCAAAAGCAAAGAAGGATATGCTTCTTAACTTCTCGAAAAATACTGAGTGAAAATCTTTGAGAGAATAAATACAAGTAGGAGGCAAGATTTCATACCAAAATCATGCTCTTTCTTCTAATGTGACCATGACCATATTCATTAAACAATCTTCATGAAAATTAATCCTCAGCTTACGCACATGCATATGAAATCTTATTAAATGAAGTGTAGCATCATCACCTTTTTCATCTCTGAATTTTGGCAAGTACATCTTCCAATCTACTTGAGGCATACGATTTGGAAAGCCTGGAACATGATCTTGATGCATAGGAGCATACCTTCTGGATTGAGAACTCATTTCATTTTCTAGATCCTGCTGCCAGTGGAGTCTTTGAATCAGGTTGGAGTTGTGAGGTGAATGTTTTAGCCTTCATATGTGTCTGACCGCTATCCACCTTCAACAATTAGATCTAAATGTTGATGATCTTTCCCGAGGAATATGAAACTGTTCTCTCCCTCACAATGATGCCAAAATGTTATCCTCCACAATATCCCAAGGCTTAGAAGAGAGATCAAAGGAGGTAACCTCAAACCACTTGTGGTTCAGCTGCTAGCTCTGCTAAACGAGAGAGGGATCTCTATGAATTCACAGCCAATGATGATTGGAATGGAAAGTATTTTAGGCTAGATATGTTAGGCTCAGGTAGGGTTTTGAAAGTTTTAGGTTTTGATGTTGGATAAGAGGTGAAAACCGGGTAGTTAGGTCAAAGGCTCAAAGGGTTACAACAAAAAATATATAGAGAAAGATAGCAATAATTTTGTGACGGGTTTATTGTTTTTTGGTGTAGTGTAGTGTTTGGATGAAGAAAAGGTCTTAATGGGCATGAGCACATGAATTCATTAAGAAAGGAAGAAAATTACACAAAATGATATTCCTATAAAAACAGAGGTTTATGCAAAGAATTATTCTTATAAACTTTAAGGAAATCCACTGAAGAAAGAATATATAGAAAGGAAAGATGTATATCATTCAAATAAAACTAAAACGAAGAAAATACATCATCACAAGCTCACTGCACATGAATTCCTAAATAATAGCTGCAACTGCTCCTTTGATTTCTTGAATAAAATGTCCAAGTACAAGCTACAAGTATTCTCTCCTCTGATGTCCAACCTTTTTCACTCTGAAATTCATGAAATATATATAATTAGCTTGTCCCTAGACTAAGGTAGCCTAGCTCAACCATCTCCCTAAAATAGAACCAGTTGCATTAAATTTGGCACTCCCTACTAGGAATAGGGACCGAATTTATGAAAATAGGGGTCAAATATTAACTCGTATCTATTGAATAATGACATCTATTACAAAAATGAAGGATGTTTTTGTATACTATCTTGTGTTTGAGATAAAACTCTCTCAACTTTCACAGATTCATCTCCATCTCCTCGGAATATGTGTCGCAAAAGAATGACTAAAATGGGAAATCATTACACGTTTAAATCTGTAAAAATAGGCCATAAAGATCAAGTCAAATATTCCAATCAATGACACTAGTGAAGAAACAAAAAGAGGTGTTTGATATTTGGATCATTCTTGACAAATACCTCCTTGGGTTTCTCAAAATTATTTTCCAGTTGTTAGAAAAGCACGCCAAAAAACAATTACTAAAATAGTAAAACAAATTTAAAATTTGATTTTTTTAACATAAGCCTCAAGTATCACTTCATATCTCCCAAATAATAACACCTATGCATAAATTGAAGGATTTTTTTTTTCTTTGGTCTGTGATTGACAAACCTCTTTCACTTTTGTAAAATTCATGTCCATTACTTTAGAAACGGATTTTGAAGTAATATTTTCCTTGTCTACAGTGAATGACCTCAAAAGACCCATGAGATTTATGATGATACTTTTGATGATGACCATGAACTTAAGCTTGTGATGAGAGTAGCATATAAATTATATATTTAGACATTGAATCAAGACCCTTTTCCAACCAAGAGAGATGTCAAATTGTATTTGAAAATACAATAAGTTGACCCTAAGACCCTATCCACAATATGAAAAGAGTACTTTTGATCATTGTGACTATTGGACACTAACAAATTGTTGGTGATATTTTTGTATCGTGAATTTGTTTTCCTAGCCTTTTCATAACAAACCTCCTTTGATATTTTCTCTAGGACAATCCTTTGGGATGATGTGTCATGTGAGACTGCTAGCCATGAACATTGACCAATCAAAAACCTGTCAGGGTGAGTTATTACATATTGGACTGCTCCACTTTTTTTGTGCCAATAAAGGCCTTTTCCAACTTTTCCATGCTAGCCTTACTTTACATCATTGTAGGTCTTTTAAACAAGTACTCAAATTTGATCCTTTGGGGAAAGTCTCTTGGGATGAGGTTTCCTGTGGTGACCTCCTACTACAATCATTCACCAATCACCATGCCTATCCACCTGTTGACTCCTCTTGGTCTTACGTCATCCTAGGTGTTCTCTATTACACGCACCTTCGTATTGTTGAAGGAACCTCCACTAGGGTTACATGTTATATGAGATCCACCATTGGCCAATGACCTTTGTGTCTGCTACTATGTTGTCTCCCCACATCCTCCTAGATTCTTGTCATCTCAACTTTTCATCATTTGTTCCTATTTTCAAAACATCTGGGGAAGAACTCCCAGGATTACTTGTCTCAGGGGAGACTCGTGTTGTACCTCCTAAGCTTAAATTCTTCCAAATCCACTGTACCACATATACCCCTTTCGTCATATGTATGCTAATAGTGCAGTGGGACCCATGGCTAGGTCACTAGTTTGACTTTTGGCCTACCAACTTTCATAGGCCATAACTTTTGATCCTACAGGCCTTCTATAGACTTAAACATATCATTGGAAATCTATTTTTGAGCATTGTCCAACTATGTTATTTCCATGAGAATATAAGTTGATATCTTAAGGAATAAGTGCATTCAAAGCCTAGGACTCCTAACCACCATAGTTATAAGATGTTATAGATTCTTTAACTGACCTTCTATTATGATGGTTCTCTACTAAAGCATGCAAAAACCATAGGACTCCCCCTGAACTTGACACACCATGCATCCTCCATCCTTGCCCTTATGACATCAATGCCAACATTATGCTCAACAATCTCCCATTTTGGCATTGATGGAAATGTATCAATCTCTCCTTGAGACCAAGCAGGGTTTTCTCCATCTCTACACTTCCTCTAACATCAATAAACATTCCTCTCAAAAGCTTCTTCTCCCCCTTTGACATCAATGGAAAAATTTACACCTAATAATGAAGTTCAAACCAACAGAAGAAACCCCCTCTCAAAATTTGCATCCTACTCTCTAAATGATCCAATAGGCTGAGTAGCCACCAAGGCATATGGAAATTGAGTCATTTGACTGGTAGAGACACAACACCTCTTTGTTGCCTATATACTCCAAGGGTTCTCATGCTAGTGGCTTAGTGAATATATGAACAAGTTGCTCATTAGTGGCTAGATACTTAAGTCAATCAACATTAGCAACAACTTGTTCTCTTAAGAAATGGAATTTAATTATAATGTGCTTGGTCTTTGAAGGGATGACAAGATTTTTAGAGATGTTGATAGCATTAGTAGTCTCACACATGATTTGAATTGAATCAGTCAACACTACCTTGATATTCTTTAAGGTCTGCTTCATCCAAATAATTTGTGTGCAACAGGTGGTCACAAAATGTACTCTTCTTTAGTTGTTGATAATGAGATTGAGTCTCACATTTTGTTGATGTAAAACACTAGAAAATCCACCAAAATGAATGTTTCTATAGAGATGTTTTTCTAGTCATCGAGGTTTCCTGCCTAATCAATATTAGTATACGATTTTAGAATAAAAAATATGCTTATGCTTCGACTTCCTCTATCTCTTCAAGTTCACGAGTTGTGAACTTATTTATGCCCGAGATAGATACTCATAATTGAAGCGTTTTAACTTTCTTTTATATGAGTTTAACCAATGACCAAAGGACACGTCTATTGGAGGGAGGCCGACTTGTATATTAAAACTATATATCAGAGAGTCTTTTATCCATAGACTTGATTATTTACAGAAACCATATAAGAGCTAATATACCCACATGGAGGTCACACATACCACATCATCACCTTTAATCCCACAATCACAATTTCATGAGAATCGGAGTCATTGCTTTAATCCATCAATCGCAACTTCATAAAAATAGAAGGTTTTACAAGTGTGCACATGATCTGTCTTCCGATGGAGAAGATGCAATATTCAATGAACTATTTTTAATTAATCCATCAGGTCCACAATATTATCGCAATCGAAGGTTTTACACGTCATCCTTTGAAACTTGCGATTCAACGGATGTGATATTACATTAAGTTATGTTATAGTGTTGTAGTCGGGTCCGCAATAATATCACAATTGCAGTTTTTAATGTGACATCCCTT
>APFE031633556.1:3482-15725 GCA_000404065.3 Pinus taeda
AGGTCATTCATTCTTTCATGAGCAGATTGAGAGAAGGAGAGCAAGAGAGCAAGGGAGATTTCTGGACAAGGAGGAAAAAGAGATAGTAGCTTGGCACACATTCCAAGGCAACAATTGAGCAGATTTGTACAGTTGATCCAGCATACAGTGAAAGGCTAATTTTGGCACGATTTTCTAAAAATCCATACAGCTGGTTTGCACAGAAATCGAGGAGTGATTTGCACAGAAATCGAGGAGTGATTTGCACAGAAATCGAGGAGAAGTTTGTTGTTTTTTCTGCACGCAAATCGAGGTCCATACAATGCATTTATTGCAGTCCGTACAATGCATTTAATGCAATTCGTAGCAGCATTTAAGGCTGAAAGTGGGCACGAAAATCGAGGAGGCCGTACAACATTTATTGTTGTCCTGTTTGCTGTAATTTACAGTTTGTTGTGAGGCACGGGAAAAGAGATAAGTTGTAAATTTGCTTGCTGATTCTTTGTTGAATATTTCTCACTGTAAAAAAAGAAATTTTAAGATATAAAGAAGAGCTCTCGAACTGGTTTTACTCAAGAGTTGTAGGGGGTTTTTCCAGGGTCACATTGACCAAAAATCACTGTGTTCAAATGTGTTAAATGACTGTTTGTACTTGTTGATTTTTTATTTCTGCATTTTCCAGCATTCTGTAAAATTTCTAGAATTTGTGTTTTCAACAAAAAATTATTTTTTCAGTTGTTGAATGTATGTATATGGGAAAGGGAATTTAACTATATGGGAGAAATAAGGTGAAACTGAAAACCGGGTGGGAAATGAGAAATTTCTACAGTTACAAAGGTCAGTTATTGATTTTTATTTACTACTAGATAGGACTTATAATGAACATATCAGTATATATCAGATCTGCTCCCACGTTGTGTGAACATAACAATTTTGATGTTTGATCTCAGGGTGGTTTTTAGCACACACAAATTATTTGGAGGTTGTACTACTCACGGCTTTGGCCATTGACAGATGGTTTTTTAGCTGAATGCACATAGTGCATGTATTGTAACTTTTTGTTGCGATTTTTTCTTCCGAAAAAAACAAAAAATATTGTTTTCTTTGATCTGCAATTTAGGCACCATAAATCTTAATATAACTATTCTAATCAATTGAACTATACAACCCTAGCATCCACATAAATGAGGGTAACAAATCTTTTGCTAAGTTAATCCTGACATTTAACAAATTTCAAACCATATCATTAATGAATTTCAAAACCTAGCAATAAAAAATTTAAAGGCTTCAAAGCCTTTCCATTACGCCATCTAATTACTCAAAAAGGCCAAAACTGTTACAGTAAACATAAAATAAAAAAAACAGTACATATGTTCTATTAAACTAGCAATGGACCTAAAACGTCTAGATTCAGTATTTATAACCCTAATTAACATAAATAAGATGGAATTTTGATGCGAACGAATAACTTACTCATGATATAAGTGATCGCCAAAGAGGAAACCCTGGCCACCGCAAAAGAGACCTTGACGCTCCTCACTCTGTGTTTGTCCAGGGCCAAGTCCAGCAAAATTATCCCCACCCCACCAAGTAAGAACATAAACCTCGATGAGAGCCCTTCGATAATATATTGCCCTTTCATTCTTCCAGATAGGAAGACAACCGGTTTTATGTTCATGTGACAGGACCCTTCACACTCCCGATGCCCGGTGACTTGACGATGACATCGTAGATGAAGCTGAAGACCACCAAGAAATAGGTGGCCAAGACGAGGGAGAAGACAATCATCGTTGAGGGAAGAGAAAAGGAGGGCACCTTCAAGCGCATGTGGGGTACTCTGAAAGCACTGTAAGGAAGTTTTAGGATGAGAAGCAAGGAACCCATTGAATATGGTGAAGATAAGTCTATGCTTGATGATGTCGAGCTCTGGTGATGAACAGGAACCTCTGTCGACATTTTTCTAGTGATGGCATTTTTCTCAGAGATGAAATTAATGACCGAATTGAGGATGCATATTTAATCTTTTGTTTTCCCTCCATTACTTGGGTTTTTGGTGTGACCCTAAGGTATTAGTTACCCAGCCTTTAGTTAGCCCAAAACAATGTTGCAAGAATAATGAATCCGCTACTATAACACAAACAAAATTCATCACTCCAATAATGTAAATCTGAATTAAATTTTGATTAAAATTTATCGAGAAAGATGTGTTTCAATAGCTATTTATAAATGGGTTAAAATAATAGTTTGAAATAAATATTATCCCATAAAAATGGAAAAAGTGCATCCTAGTCGAAGTATGAGATACTTTCGATTTACTTCAAAATTTTATTGGAACTTTGATCATACTATGATTTCTACTAGAATTTTGGAGAAATCAATTGTTACTATGACTTATCTAATTTAAATCAATATTATTTTATTTTAATTAAAATTTTCTAACAACCAATTATGGACCATTGTTCATTTTAAATAAATGTTATTATGTACCTAAACTAGCATCTAAGGGTTTAGTTTCAATAGTGGTGGTTCAAGATTACTCACATGTTAGCTAACCCTAATAATATTATTTTGGAACAAGTTTATAAATTGATTCAATTGGTCTCATTTTTATGTTAATAATTCAATCACCTAAATATTGGTAGTGAGTTTGAAAATGGGGTTGTTCTTTAATGTTCATGAAACATGAGCCTAATATGTATTGCATGTGGCTTTATTTTAACCTTATCCTTGCTCGTTATTTGAAAAGATTATTTTGTCAAAAGAAAAACCTAGGTCTCCTTGTGGTGAACCCTATGAAAATCGATGGTAAGGCCATAGAGAGTCTTTTTTGTATAATAACTAATGATGGGGGACATACTTGTAAATAGAATATTAATATACTTGAGAGTTTAGAACTCATGGTGCTCCCATTGTAGATGAATTAAAACCCTAAAACATGTGTTCTAGTTTTGTCCCTTGGCCAAATCTACATGGGCTTTGGCAAATTCTTTGGGTTGCTAGTGACCCTTGCTAATATTAGATGGAATGCAATCTTGTTAGGAAAAGATCTTCCTGAGGCCACAAAGTTTCATTCTTCTAGGATTGTTGTTCATGTTGTAGTGTTTTTCTTTTTGTGAAAGAAATGCAACGAAATCTTATTTTATGATAAAGAGCCTTCATAAACTTTCTCGTGGTATGATAGAACACTAATTTGTATGAAACTATGCTTGCAAACTATAATGCAAGTGCAAAGGATTTAGATAAAAGTGGTGTCTTTTTAGCATCTACTGGAATTATAGGGTGTTGTCCCTTGCAACATGAGTAAGGAGCCCCTTGGCCCTTTCACCACCCAGTCAAACTATTCTTAATGTGGTGATAATAGGTCGTGTCACATGGTTAGTGGACATATTTGTTAAAGAGACACAAACACAACTAGCCTCATTCTTTAGTGAATAAAAACAAATTCTTGAGTACTGTGTCGAGCATTTTTTTAGGCATTGAAGACTCATAAGACATTATCCTTTGGTTATTATTGGAGTCTAATCGAAGGGGTAAGGCACAAAATTGAGTTTCCATGTTAGTGTAAGACATACATCCAATAGTAAGGTGCCAGGGTGTTCCAACGCCTGCTAGTAAGTGTTAGGGAGTGTCAGGGAAACAAAAGGGAGAGCTAGGTCAAATTAATGCATGGAAATGAATGACCAGTTTGTGACAAGAAGTGTCACTAAGTTCCAAGTGTGCTAAGGAGGGAATGACAAGGTATGCTAGGCGGTGCTAAGGCTTGCTAGAGGCCAGGTCAACATGCCAAGATGTGCCAAGTGCCAAGGTGTGACAAAGCATGCTAGAGAGTGTCAGGGAAACACGAGGGATCACTAGTTTCAAATGCATGTAAATGAATGAATAAGAGTGTGTAACAAGGAGTGTCATCGAGTTCAAGGTGTGCTAATGAGGGAGTGACAAGGAATGTTAGAGTGCCAGGGAGGTATGCAAAGATGTGCCAAGTGCTAGGGTGTGTCAATGTGTGCCAAAGAGTGTTAGGGAGTGTCATGGAAACACAAGGGAGAACTAGTTCAAAATGCATGGAAATTAATGAAAAAGAGTGTGTGATAGGGAGTGTCCTGACGATGAACCACACTAGTTGGTTAGAAACGCATCGACAAAGGTATTTTTCATGTGATTTATGCTGAAGCTCTTCTTATAATTATGACGGATCATAGAAGCCTCAATTCTACAAGAGTTTCAGGTGTGTTAAGGAGGGAGTGACAAGGTTATATGCTATGTAGTGCTAAGGCATGCTAGAGTGCTAGGGCATATCAAGGAGTGGTAGTGTGTGCTAGGGAGTGCCAAATCATGCCAAGGAATGCAGGGGATTCTAACACATGCCACATAGTTCCAAGGAATTCTAAGACGTGTCAAGTGATATGGCATGTCAAGATGTAAACTGTGTTGCTTAGTTGTTTTACTGCCACGGTTGGATGTGAGCCTTGTCTTGGTAACTTGTTAAGTGGGATGAGTTGATATTGGACATGAGTAGCCTTATATGAGTTACATGTAGTTCTTAGGTGAACAAGGAATGTGTTGAATTTCCATGACAAATGAGAATTTGGATTTGGTCTTAGAATCTTTGATGCAAACACGCTCAAGTACCATAACACATATACTTTAATGCACGATGAAATATACACACATCAGGGAATCAACTAATGCACATGACAATTTTTAACTTTTTCAAACCCTTCTTCATTATATTAGAAACTATAATACAACAAGCTAGAGCTCCCATGCCAAGGATCATGACCCTTTGTAATCACATTGATAAAAGGAATACAACTAGGGCTTGGTGTTAGTCCTTTAACAACCAGTCTATCCTGAACAAGACAACACTTGACCTACTTGTTGATGGTGCCCTGATCCAAGTGGATATTGGTGGTCACCTACCTATTCCACCTAGACCTCCAATGAGTTTCACTAGTTTCACTGTTTCTAGCAACATTTACTATTTTTAGCAGTTTTTTTTATCCTAAACTTCCTGAGCAATTTTGACCCCCTAAACGGAGATTTTTTAGGTCTACAACAAGCTCGTCTTCATAGGTTCTAAATCCTTTAGTACTCGGAGAGATATTTCTAACGAGGTATCATACGCACCAAACGAAGATAATATGACCAAATTATAATGACCATAGGAATTTGGTTGACCAACTAACCCCAACGAGGCCCACAAACTCTTAGTGTTCCATCTCCTGGGGTTATGGTTTTGGTTGTTTAGGGATTTCTCTTATTCTTCAATAATAAAAAGTCCCTTGAGCCTCATTGTAACATGGTTTAGAGGCATGTATCCACCACATCTCTTCTCAGATATAAGATACCATCGACCGAGCTATTTTATTTCTATTCTATCTGTAAGCATATTTCAATTCTTTGATATTAATGAAGTGAAGCTTTATTTCTACTGCATCTTTGTGTTTATGTTTTTATCTATATTTTGTCACATTCGTGCATAAGTCCAGGTTAGTGGTATCAGAGCAGTTTTCTCTTTCTCTATTTTTTCTCTTTGCTTGTCCCCAATGAAGTTAGGGTATAAGGAGTTAGGGCTTGAACTAGTTAAACTTTTGCAAGACCAACCTCGCAAACCCCGACAAGCTCTTATGGTAGAAGAAAGGAAAGACGAGGGAGTAAGAGATCCTTTCAAAATATTGTTGGAGGAAGCCCTCAAGTGACATAAGAACGCGATGATATATGAACAATGAATAATTCTGGAGGTCAAGCTACTGCTTGGCTATTGTTTGTATGTTGGATATACAAAAAATAGCCAAACAATAGCTTGACCTTTAGAATTGTTAATTATACCTTGTAGCTTTACATGGAAAATGAAATAAATATTCTCTATGCCAATACAAGATGTAGGAAGAAAAAATCTTACTAAAGCTAGTAAACAAACCTTCTTATAGAATTATCTACAATAGGCATGTTCCACATTTTGGATAATCTCTCAATAAATATGATCTTATCTTCTCTTATAGCTGATTATAGACTAGTACAATGGCTTAACTTTATGTATTCTAAGGTAGCTAGTGTTGCATGTTTATCAGAATTTGAATCATGGGATTCATCCTACAACTAAATTAACATAAATTATATCCAAAGCTGAAATCAAGAAAATTCTTCATAGAAGCAGTAGTTATATTGTATATGTATATTACAATCCACACTAAGGTAAATAAAATAAAATTAATTATGGATCCATAAGTAGCTAATATGGTGTTTAAAATAATTAATGAAAGTTTTGATAATGGAAAAGAGACTATATTAGTCTTAGAAGGCACCCCACACATGGATCATTGACCTCCAAGTCATTCCAATGCGATTAAAGGTTATTAGTATTATGACAAGGAAAGCTGGAAGGACTTGTTCCCTTGCTTTTGAGTAAAGGATTTTTCAGAATGGTAATAAAATTAAAGATTTGGAAAGAGGTTTTTTAGCTACTTTAACAACCTCTACTTAAGCCTAAAGGCTTGCAACAAATTAATTCATGCTTGATTTGTGGCTATTCTGGAAAATACTACAAACCTATTCACTGAAGACATGCTGGTATGGTGATGCCATGCAACTGCCTTTTACACCAGCGAATAGAAAAGAGATATGCCCAGAACATGTGATGAATGGTCAACATTTTTAGGTCCTGACTCCTAAGTCCTGACTGAGCATGTTTCTTCTTTTTGAAGCTTAAGGAGCCAGGAGTAAACAATCCCATTGATGCTAAGTTATAAAGCAATGATCCATGTTCCTTGACAAGAAAATTCGTGCATATCCATGGGAGATGGTAACAACCACCATTTTTCCCTTTTAAAGGATCCTTATTTATGTTTCATATCACTGTAGTAGTGACAAGGATGTTGCATTGTTTGCAACAAGCTAAATTGCTCATTGATGATACATTGACAAAGATTTTTAACCTCAGAGATGTCCTCCTGTAGGAATGACATGTTATAGAAATGTTATGCTAGGGCATGCCAACATGTTCTTGGGTGTCCTACTCATGGCAATATGTTCTAGGTAAAAAGATGTTCCAAGACATGTGAGGTGCCAGGGAATGTTAGTGTATTTTTCCAAAGCATGTTAAGGTGTGCAACGAGTGTTGAGGAGTGCTAGGTCTCTCTCATTAATAGAATTGATAGAGCTTGATTATGCATTAAATAATATAGTTCCTACACACTAGTGGAACTTTATTTAAAGAAAATTTGCTAGATAATAAGCCTAATAGAGATGAACCATGTGTTGACTCATAGGAAAACTATATTCTTATGACTTGAGGGAAATGATACATACTAATTACTTCTTAAAAAATTGACTAACTATTATAACCACTATGACCTTGGACACATAATGAAAACGACTCCACAACAATGGTCTTAAATCATTATCTTTTGACAAGTATGGTAACAGGTACATAGGCTCATCAAAAACTCATTGGAATGATCAATGATGACAAACATTTTTTGACTGTCACCAAAAGTAACCAAAAATAGCATTGGTGAGGGTCAATAAAAGATTGTCACTAGAAGTGTCACCAAAGAGAGAATTAGTGATGGGCCTTTAACGACCCTCACCAAAAGTGTAATTAAAAATGGCTTTGGTGACAAATTTTAAAGGACCATCACTATATACACTTACAACAATGATTTTTTAAAGACCGTCACCATATGCGACATTGGTAACGGCCCTTAAAGGTCTGTCACAGGCATGAAGCATCATCAAAAACTCATTGGAATGATCAATCATGATGAACATTATTGACCCTCACCAAAAGTAACCAAAAATATCATTTGTGATCATCAATAAAAGATCGTCACTAGAAGTGTCACCAAAAAGAGAATTAGTGATGGGCCTTTAACGACCCTCACCAAAAGTGTCACCAGAGAGAGAATTAGTGACGGGTCTTTAAAGACCCTCACCAAAAGTGTCATTGAAAATGGCTTTGGTAACAAACCTTAAAGGACCATCACTATATACACTTACAACAATGCTTTTTTAAAGACTGTCACCATATGCGACATTGGTGATGGACTTTAAAGGTCCATCACAGGCATGACCCTCACCAATGACCTTTTTTCTTGTAGTGCTCACAGAAGATCATGTCTGCAACCCTAGAAATTATCAATACGCAACAAGTAGTAGGAGAGCCGACACAAGCAATGGGAAAACAAGCAGAAGTAGCTACTCCAAAAGTAGTTGCCCTGGAAGTGGCTGAAGTATTGACGGAGGTCCCTAAATCCCCGAGAACGCCGAGACCGAAGCCAACCCCAACCAAGGAAACCATGAAGGACAAGAAGGGAAAATAGCCTTCCATACTGGTGCGCGCCTCACCAAGACAAAACCCACCAAAGCCCACTTCACAAGAGAAGGGCAAGGACATAAACTTAGAGGCAGAGTGTAAGGGCTTCCAGTCCTTATGCTGCGCTCCGGCTTGAAGTGTGATGTAAACAAAAAAAGTGCGAGCTCGAACCATCAACGCGGAAGTGTTATGTAATAATGTGATGCATAGGAAGGGAGAGCAAAGGTTTTATATACGCTTGGGAGCGTTGGAGAGCACCCATGGGCCGACCAACAAACATGACAGGCCGACTAATGGTTGTAAATGTTTGGAGGGTGGCCGACATGAAGTTTAGTGTATTTGTGATGGCATTGAGGGCGTGGGTAGGTCAGCTGGACATCTGCAACCTCGCCCTGCCACTCATATATATTGGAAGTGCGTTGGAGCTCATTCAACCATTGCTCATCACTCAACATACAAGAACTTCGCTCATGAAGAGAAGTGTGCATATCTAGAGGTGGATGCAGCAAGAGGAAGGCGTAGTTTAGGAGATGCGCCCGTTCTTGGGCAAGGCCGCACTAAGGTGAACGCGTACCTTGGTTTTGGGTGAAGGGCGCGGGTAGGGTCGCTCGTCGGTTGGAGTGAGGCGTGCACAAGTGTGGCACCCGATGTTGTGAAGGAGCACCTGACAGTGAAATGTTGGTGGGTGCCCGGTTTGTGCGACGACTTGGCACGGGTTCTTGGGTGACTCGGGTGAGCGCTCGACCATCGTGCAAGTTTGCATAGTGTGACTTTTGGTGAAGTGTTGAGATTGTGAATGGAGGAGTGTCTCGGGTAGAGGTGCCCATGTTTGGCGACTTGGAGGCGTGTCCAAGCTGGGAAAACAACATGATTGGGCAACAAGGTGAACGAAGGGTTGGTGACTTGTGCGGCAACCGTGCGAAGGTGCTGACGAGCTAGGCAACCGAGTTTTGCCGAAGATTGTAAATTTGGCTAAGTATGAAACTTGGGGTTTCCAAGTATACTTGTAAAGCTTGTAACTTGTAAAATATTGTATAATATATTATCCGGGCATACTCATTGTTCAGGGAGTTGCCCCTCCCTTTATACTGTGCAATTGTGTTCTTCATGTATAATTGCTGATGTTAATGAATGTGTATGGGTGTTCATTGGTATAAAGGAACATTAATAATTACTTGGTTGCGAAACAAAAACTAAGTAGGATAAGTGGTTAGGCGTAGTCCACGAACATAAGTATTGGTGAAAAGAAAGTGTTCGGTGGTGCCACACCTCACCTAGCACGGTTGGAAGACTACTGTAGGCCTGGGGGCGTGACAGGTGATATCAGAGCTTGGTTGGAGCTAGTGATAGAGCAGGGTTTCTCGTGACAAAGTGTAGGTGTGGATACACTTGGAAGCTTAGAAATTGGTGACAAGTACTTGTAGGTGAAGGAAGCTGCTTTCACATACAAGTGGAACAAGGGTTGGTTCATGGTTGCAGGCATCTTGGAGAAGGCTGAAAGGAAAAGATGGTGGATGAACCTATGATAGGTGAATCTAGCCATGATGCAGGTGAAGGCTTCCAGTACAAAGTGTTGGAACAGATGGGTCGATGGAGTTCTAACTGGGTTTCGATGAAGGCTGAGAACATGAACATTCGGGAAAGTTGTTCGGAACTAAGGAGGGAACTTGAAGAACTCAAGAGCCAATGCGGAAGTACGATAGGTGGTGAATGTAAGGAACTTGATGAGGAGATTCGATGAAGTGGTCTTGGTCTTCAAGAGCTCTTGGATGAAAGAGCCCGGTTAAGGAAGAAAAGTGCCATGGAGGAAGCCGAAATCAAGCAAATTGAGGAGATAAAGAAGAAGCTTCTTGGTAAGAAGATCGTGGTAATTGAGCAGGAAGAGCTCGACTATATTGACATGCTGGGAACTCACTACCGAGACAATCCAGAGGATGTTCAGAAGCTTAGTTCTATGGAAGTAGTCAATGGAAACTTGGTTGGTGCACTTGAGCAGAATGCGATGGAGGACAAGCTTGAAGGGAATCAAGCCAAACCAGGATCGAGTTGCTTAGAAGAGCCAAGCAAGGAAGTGAAGTACCTTAGGAGGAATTTCAAGTTGGAGCACAAGCCAATTGACACTTCTGAGGCCGAATTCTTGAAGAAGGTTGCTGATGTGAGACACAAGATAAAGTGGACAGAAGGAGGTGATTGCTTGAAGCTGAGTTTTGTGCAAGTGACCATGAAGGGCAAGAGATTTGTAGCTTTGGTGGATATGGGGGCTACTCATAGCTTCTTAAGTAGGAAAGCAAAAAATTCTTTTGGGAAGAAAGCAAAGATGGAGAGAGAATGGAGTGCTTTCAAAGCAGTCAACTCTACCATGAAAGTTGTTATTGGTGTGATGGAGAACACTCAGGTGAGAGCGGGATCGTGGTTTGGAAAATTGGACTTGAGGATCGTGGACATGGATGATCATTCTATGGTGCTGGGGCAAGATTTTATGAGACTTGTGCAAGCCATACCAATGGTGTACCGAGACATTCTTTTGATCACAGCTGAAGGAAGAACCATGTTGGTTCCGATGAATAGAAGGAGTTGCTTGGGGTATAGACCGAGGATGAATTCTATGACTTTATATCCCAAAGATCCAAATGTGAAGCATGAGGATGTGGAGCAAAGAGGACTTGGGAGTATGACTCAAACAGTGAAGGAAGGGAAGTTGATTGACTTTGTTGCAAGGGCAAGAAGGAATGAAGTAAGTGAGAGGGCAATCTCACGAACCTTGAATCACTTGACAGAGACATCTTCTACTGATGATCTTCACAATGGAGTTGCGAAAGAAGGGTGTCTGAGTACTACTTCAGAGGCAGTGGTTGATGAGGATTATGGAGGTAGATATCCAGATGGTATAGTGGATTTTTGCAGGTATGTTATGGGCATATATGACTTTCAGTTGACGAAAGGCAAGCTTGGAGAGCTTGGGTGTACATGTGAGGAGGTTGAGGCTGTGCACAGATACTTGAGGACACAACATCAATCCCATACATGGGTGGATGAGAGTAAGGGAGGAAACTTCCTGGCCCTCCTTTCTCTATAGACAAACTTGGAGATGGGTTGGTGTGGAGGCCTTGGTAGGGAGGAACCACATCAAATTTGCAAGGGGCCTTGGAACGAGGCATCTTTATGGAAGATTGTAGACTTGGATGCAAATGGCCAGATGTTGGGATGAAGTCTACATGGGTTGGACATCATGGACAACTAGAGTCATGGACATTAGGTTGGGGACATGGAGCATGACAATTATGCAGGGACATTATGCAGGAGCATGTGTAAAGGTGTCATCATGGACATTCTATGGGGAATGTCGAAGCAAAGGATGTTGTGTAGATGTTGTTGTGACATGGAGATGTATGAGCCAGTGGAGAGGTTGTACACTCTTGTGCAAAAAGGCCATGGCTTGGACATGTTGCAGATGGGATGGAGATTCCATGGACCTGAGCATGGGAATTGGACAGATTCTTGATGAGTCCAAGATGTAGCAGAAGTCAGGGAAAGACTGATGGGGACATAAGGATGTGCATTCTTGTGGTTTGGGCGTATGGTTGGATTAGCTACCCAACTAGTTCGAGTCATGAGGGGTACTAGTGTGCAGAAAGATGTCCGTATAAGGTGTAGTATCTTAACAGGCAGCCTACGGAGGGACGAGACATGATGGAGATGGTGGTTCTACATATGTTGCAGGGATGTTTGCAGTATGTGGAGGAGTTGATATCATGGATAAGACTATTCGGATATGGAAATCTTGACCTTGGTGGATGGCTACCAAGATGGTATGTTGTCGAGGACGACAATGACTTCAAGTGGAGGAGGATGTAATGTTGGGTTGTGTTAAATTATTTCCACATAGTTAACAGGGGGTTTGAGGGGTACCCGTAACCCCACTTTATGGGGTCCGGGGCAGCGCCGTGGAAAAT